>JAKFHU010000124.1:0-114600 GCA_023783475.1 Daubentonia madagascariensis | reverse complement strand
AGGAACAAAGGATGAAGAGAAAGGTGCCAATCATGAAGATATGATTCAAAGTGGAGTAAATGAGTTGGGTGGTGATATCTTCGGAACAAGACAGCATCATTAATGGAACAGGATCACACATAAAATGGTTGATGATATTTGGGCCACAGTAGGGCAACCGTGAAATGAGAACAACTGGAGTTAGGAGGATTATGAACCCACCCGACCATGCAAAGACGACGAGGCCAGTGCACAGCTGTCTGGTCATGATGCGTGGATAATGCAGAGGCTGGCAGATGGCGAGGCACCTGTCAAAGGCCATGACGCAAAGGTAGAAGCCCTCATCATAGCCAAAAGAAAAGAAGAAGTAGAACTGTGCAAAACAACTCACAAATGAGATGGACTTGCTTGTGGAGAGGAAGTTGGCCAACATTTTTGGTATGGTTGTGGTGACATAACATATTTCCAGGAGAGAAAAATTTCCCAAAAGGATGTACATGGGAGTGTGAAGGTGCCGATCCCACTGCACAGCACAGGCAATGGCGGTGTTCCCCATCAGGGTGAGAGTATAGGCTACTGAGAAGAGCCCGAAGTAGAGGAGCTGCATTTTTGGGCTTGAGGGAAAGCCAATGAGGATAAAGTGGCTAACGGAGTTGGCAGTTTCTCTGCTGGACACATTCATTTGTCTGGAAGACATGGAGATGGCAGAAGTCATTGAAACAAAAAATGAAATGGAGCCTGCTGGTTCTTCCTGAAAACAACAAAATTTTTTATCATGTATTTTAAAAATATACATGACCTTTGTTTAAACAACAATACTGTGAATTTCATGACTCAACTCCTGAACAGATAATATTATTTTACTAAGTCACAACAATATAGAGCAGGGAAAATTGAACTGGGGACAATTTTTTACCTTGCTAAGAACACTAGAGTCAATATTAGGAATGAAAACATCTGTGGTTCTGATAAATTACCTATTTCAGTTAGTCTATCCTTTCTTCTGTTAACGTGCATTGTTGATACATTTCTGTGTGTGTGACGTTCTCTTAACAGTCCTGTGAATACTTGATTCTTTATGATTTATAGGAGTGATATAAAAATAAACTCCTAAATCAAGGTATTTCAAAAGACTCTTTCTCAATGTAGTGCTATGCCAGGGCGGAAGTTAATGTTTATTTTCACTTTCATCTACTGCAGGTTACTGACGGTGTATTAGAGTGATAATATAATAAAAGACCTCTATCATTCGAGGATATATTGCCTTTTCTGCTACTTCATGTATCTGTACCAATTTTTAGTATAGAAAATGCATACTTTCCTTTTTAGGCAGCCAGATGCACTGTACACTATGAGGAAGAGTGCCATACCTTGGCCTCTAAATTGTCCTGGGTAAATATTTTGATATACTTACCAGTGAACATATGACCTAGATATGCCCATTATAGCAGCTGACCTTAGGATGAGCGCTGGTCCGAGTGAGTGTGGCCAAGACCAATGTGCCTGTACCTGTTACTCATGGTCAAGTTGACTGTAGAAAAAAATGAAATGCAGATAGAATTTATATTTTTATGAGGCTTCCTACATTCCTTTATTCGTTGATTTTTTTCACATGTTCATTTTTCTCCCTTTTAGACAGACCTTGCCATCCTTTTACATCTCACTGTGATGGTCCACTGAGGCTTTTCCCATCTAGAGAAATCTGAAACATGAATCTTTTTATTTCTCTCTCTCTGGTTACCTCTGGCCCAAGTAACAACAACAAAAACAAAACCAAGAAAAACTCATATATGCTGAATATTTTTGTTACTTAAAGAAAAAGTAAGTCATATAATACCAAGGCTTATTAATCTAATGGAACTGAAAATCAATATTTGGGATGGGAGAGGCAATATCTTTGAGAAGAGCATTCTGTCATGTTTCTTCTACTCACCAAATAACAAAAATCATCAAAATACACCCTTCTCCAGCAATTCATCAGGTAATACACATCTTTACTTGAAATCATAAGCCTCTTTGTATATATCACTTAATCATCCTTTAAAGAGATATAAAAACTAAGTGAAAAATACCCTCCGGAACTCAGGGAAACAAGAAGAAAATTTATATTTTTCAGCTTTATTGTTTGCCAGCATTTCATTGTGACATATATTTTTATTTTCTATTAAATTATATTTTCAAAAAATTGAGCACTGTGGCTCACATTTTATACACTTCCCACTCACTCCTTGGATGAATGCTGAGAAGGTCCGAGACAGGAGATAAAATATTATTCCATGGAGCAAAGGGCATGTGTGGGACTTCCAAGAAATTGTATAATGCTCTTTGTAATCTCTCATGGGTTGCAAAGAGTGAAACTCAAAATATTTTTCCCTGCCCTCAAAGCACATATTTATAGTCAAAATGCAAGCTCAGGTGAAGGTATTATATACTTGCATTACAGCCTTTTGGGATTTGGAGCTCTCTCTCTCGATGATTTGATAGTATTTGTTCAAAAGAGGATATCATTTTTGAAATTTTACTTACAATCAAAGACCAGTTATTGCTTTATTCCTGAAAAATAGTGATGATGTAGAAGTAGATTCCATCTTTTCTTTCTTCTCTTATGCCCATGTATTGTCAAAGCTTCCTGGGGAAAAATTAGGTAGCAAAAGGAATTGTCATAATAGCTACAGTAGGAAGATTTGCCCTAAAGCTCCCTATATCTATTTTGAAGAAAAAGAAATAGCTCTCTGCTCATCAAATATCTGTGACTATAGAGTTATTAGAACAATTTGAGCAGAATTTTACATTAAGCACAAAGCATTTCCAGTTCAAGAAATTTAATTGATCAGGTCCCATGTATTTATCTTGGTTGCTGCTGTGATTGCTTTGGGGGTCTTCTTCATAAATTCTTTGCCTAGGCCAATGTCCATAAGAGTTTTTCCAACGTTTTCTTCAAGAATTCTTATGGTTTCATGTCTTAGGTTTAGATCTGTTATCCATTGTGAGTTGATTTTTGTGAGAGGTGAGAGGTGTGGGTCTAGTTTCAGTCTTCTACATATGGCCATCCAGTTTTTCCAGCCAAAAAAAAAATTAATTAATTAATTAGAAAAAAAGAAATTTAATTGGCATTTAGTTATTCCCCAAATATTTACTGAATGCCTACTCTGTGCCCAACACTATTTCAGATCCTGAGGATATTGTAGAAAACAACTCCAAATCTCCTGCCTTCAGTGTATTAGAAGATGAAAATAAATAACATAAATAGGATAATTACATAGTACATTGAAAAATAACATGGAGAAAAATGAAGAACAGAGTGGGAAGAGAATGTTAGAACAGGGGAATAATGATTTTAAATGGAGTAATAGGAAAGCCTTATAGAGAGTGTGACATTTAAGCAGTGTCTCAAAGTGAGGGAACAAACTTTATGGCTATCTGGGGGAATTGTATTCCAGACAAAAATGTCAGTCAGTCTTAGGAACCAGAGGCAGAGGGAAGTATAACATGTTGGAGAAACAGCAAGCAGGCCAGTGTGGCTATAGCAGTGTAAACAATGGGGAAAGTAATAAGACGTGATGGCAGAAAGCTACCAGGGTGAGAGCAGGTCATTTAGGGTCTTGTATGTCATTGTAAGACTTTGGCTTTCATTGTAAGAAAGGGTCAGTGGAAGTATTTGAGCAGAGAATAAAATGATCTGGTTTATTTTTTGTGTTATTTAAAAATTGTACCTACGAATATACATATTATGAGACTGAATTATTAAAAGTGCACACAACCATTTAACTAACACCTGGGTGGAAGAAATAGAACATTACCTAGCATCACAGAAGCCTCCTAGTGACCCATACAATTACTTCTCTCTCCTTTCCAAAGTAACCACTGTCCTTACTTCCAATACCATCAATCTTCCTGTGTTTGAAATGTAGACAAATGAAATCATGCAGCATATGTTTTGTGCTCAGAATCTTTCACTCATAATTGTATTTGTGACTATTTATCTGTGGTTTTCATATAACTGAAGTTCAATTACTTTCATCACTGTATAAGATTCCTTTGAATGTATGTACCACATGTATCCATCCTATTGTTGGTGGGACATTTGGGTTGTTTCTGGTTTTTGGTTGTTGAGAATAATGCTGCTATTAATAGTATTATGTATATCTTTTGTTGTATGCTTGCAAGAATTAATGTTTTATAAATATGAATTGCTAGATCCTAGGGAATGCATATGTTCATCTTTAGCAGAAAATTCAAGTTCATCCCACCTGGGACATGGGTTTCTGGCACCAGAGTGGGTCTAGAGGCTCTGTCTGTGGGTATCCACCTGGATCAGTGGCTGAGTGGTTCTACCCAGTGCTGGGTTTTAGTATGGTAGGCTGGGTACTGGGTTCCAGGCAAGGGCCTATGCTTACTTCCCTCTCCCTCCCCTAGGTGGCCAGTGTCTCTCTATGCTGCAGTACCTGGGGCTGAGGGACGGGTAACACAGGTAATGGAAAACTGTCCATTATACCTTCTTCAATGTGTCTTTCCTCGTTATTATGCTCAAACCAGGTATTGTTATCTCTTGCTTGGTTTCCTTATCCTTTGTGAAGTTTTTCTTTTCTTTTTCCTTTTATTTCAAATATTATGTAGTTATAACACTCTGGTTATATATATTGCCCAGGCACTGCCCATGTCAGAGCTACAGTTGTGGACATCCCCCAAACTGTGCACCCCGCACCCATTCAGTGAGAGTTTTCCCACTCCCTCCACCCCCCCTCCACCTGCCCTTCCCCTGATGAATATTATTGCCATGTATGACATAAGTATTGATCAATTAGTACCAATTTGATGGTGAGTACCAGTGGGTGCTTGTTTTTCCACTCTTGTGATACTTTGCTTCAAAAATGGGCTCTATCTCCATCCAGGATAATATCAGATGTGTTAATTCACCGTTGTTTTTTATTGTTGAGTAATACTCCATGGTATACATACACCACATTTTATTAATCTACTCGTGTATTGATGGGCACTTTGGTTGTTTCCACATCTTTGCAATTGTGAATTGTGCTACTATAAACATTCGAGTGCAGATGTCTTTATTATAGAATGACTTTTTTTCCTTTGGGTTAATACCCAGTAGTGGGACTGCTGGATCAAATGGTAGTTCTCCTTTAGATTCTTTGAGGTATCTCCATATTACTTTCCACAGAGGTTTTACAAATTTGCAGTCCCACCAGCAGTGTATGAGTGTTCCTGTCTGTCTGCATTCCCAACAACATTTGTTGTTTTGGGACTTTTTGATATGAGCCAATCTCACTGGAGTTAAGTGATGTCTCATTGTAGTTTTGATTTGCATTTCCCTGATGATTAGAGAAGTTGAGCAATTTTTTATATGTTTGCTGGCCATTATTCTGTCTTCTTTTGAAAAGTTTCTGTTCATGTCCTTTGCCCACTTTTTAATGTGGTGGTTTGATTTTTTCTTGTTGATTTTCCTAAGTTCTGTATAGATTCTGGTTATCAGCCCTTTATCAGATGTGCAGCATGCAAATATTTTCTCCCGTTCTGTAGGTTGTCTGTTCACTCTAGTGATAGTTTCCTTGGCTGGGCAGAACCTTTCTAATTTGCTCAGGTTCCGTTTATTTATTTTTGTTGCTGCTGTGATTGTTTTGGGGGTCTTCTTCATAAATTCTTTGCCTTGGCCAATGTCCATATGAGTTTTTCCAATGTTTTCTTCTAGAACTCTTATGGTTTCCTGTCTTACGTTTAAGTCTGTTATCCATCTTGAGTTGATTTTTGTAATAAGTGAGAGGAGTGGATCTGGTTTCAGTCTTCTACAAGTGGCCATCCAGTTTTCCCAGCACCATTTATTGAATAGGGATTCTTTTCCCCAGTGTATGTTTTCGTGTAATTTGTCAAAGATCAGATGACAGTATGAGGATGGTTTTATATTTGGGTTCTCAGTCCTGTTCCATTGGTCTATGTCTCTGTTCTTGTGCCGGTACCATGCTGGTTTGGTTATTATAGCCTTGTAGTATAGCTTGATATCTGGTAGATTGATGCCTCCCAATTTGTTTTTTTTGCTTAAGATTCCTTTGGCTAGACAGGGTCTTCTGTGGTTCCACACGAAGCGTAGAATTTTTTCTAGATCAACAAAAAATGATGTTGGTATTTTTATAGGGATTGCATAGATTCTGTAAATCACTTTAGGTAGCAAAGACATTTTAACAATGTTGACTCTACCTATCCAAGAGCATGGTAGGGTTTTCCATCTGTTTACATCCTCTGCAATTTCTTTTCTCAGTGTTTCATGATTCTCTCTATATAGGCCTTGCACCTCCTTAGTTAAATATATTCCTAAATATTTAATTTTCTTTGGTGCTATTTTGAAAGGTATTGTGTCTTTAATTTGTTTCTCGGCTCAACTGTTTTGGCATATACGAAGGCTATTGATTTGTGTGCCTTGATTTTGTATCCTGAGACTTTGCTGAATTCATTTATCAATTCCAATAATCTCTTGGTTGAATCTTTGGGGTTTTCTAGATATAATATCATATCGTCCACAAAGATTGAAAAGTTGACATCTTCTGCCCCATTTGGATGCCCCTGATTCCTCTCTCTTGTCTGATTGCTCTGACAAGGACTTCCAGCACTATGTTGAATAGAAATGGAGATAGTGGGCAACCTTGTCTGGTTCCAGTTTTAAGGGGGAATGCTTTCAATTTTTCCCCATTCAGTATGATACTGGCTGTGGGTTTATCATATATGGCTTTAATAATTTTGAGATATGAGCCATCTATGCCTATATTGTTAAGAGTTCTTATCATAAAAGGATGCTGGATTTTGTCAAAAGCCTTTTCTGCATCTATTGAAAGGATCATGTAATCCTTGTTCTTGCTTTTATTTATATGGTGAATTACATTTATAGATTTGCGTATGTTGAACCATCCCTGCATCTCGGGGATGAAGCCCACCTGATAATTTTGAGTTTTTTTTTTGATGTACATTTGAATTCAGTTTGCTAGGACTTTATTGAGAATATTTGCATCTATATTCATATGGGATTTTGGTCTATAGTTTTCTTTTCTTGTTGTGTTCTTTCCTGCCTTTGGTATCAAGGTGATATTAGCTTCATCGAATGAGTTTGGGAGGGTTCCATCCTTCTCGATGTTTTCGAATAATTTCTGCATTATAGGTGCCAGTTCTTCTTTGTAGGTTTGGTAGAATTCAGGTATGAACCCATCTGGTCCAGGACTTCTTTTTGTTGGAAGATTTTTTATTACTGCTTCCATTTTGGTGCTTGACATTGGTCTGTTTAGGAATTCTATTTCTTCCTGATTGAGCCTAGGGAGGTAGTGTGTTTCTAAGAATTTGTCCATTTCCTCCACGTTTTCGTGTCTTTGGGCATAGAGATTTTTGTAGTATTCCAAGATGACGTTTTGTATTTCCATGATATCAGTTGTGACCTCTCCTTTTTCATTTCTAATTGAGCTTATTAGAGTCCTTTCCTTTCTGATTCTGGTCAACCTGGTAAGTGGCATGTTTATTTTGTTATCTTTTCAACGAATCAACTTTTCATTTTATTAATCTTCTGTATTGTTCTTGGTTTCATTTAATTCTGCTCTGATCTTGGTTATTTGTTTTCTTCTGCTGGCTTTAGGATTGCTTTGCTCTTCCTTTTCATTTCCTGAAGATGATTCATTAGTTCACTGATTTGTGAACTTTCTGTCTTTTGGATGTGATCATGTAAGGTGATAAGTTTTCCTCTCATGACTGCTTTTGCTGTATCCCACAGACTTTGATAACTCATGTCCCCATTATCATTTAGTTCGAAGAATCTTTTGATTTCCATCTGAATCTCCTCCTTGACCCAATAGTCATTCAGCAACAGATTGTTTAATTTCCATGTTTTTGGATGAAGATATGAGTTTCTGTTGGTATTGATTTCTAATTTTATTCTGTTGTGGTCTGAAAGGATACATGGTATGATTTCTATTTCTTTAAATTTGTTGAAATCTGTTTTGTGGCCTAGGATGTGGACAATTTTAGAGAAAGTTCCATGAGCTGAGGAAAAGAATGTATATTCAGTGTTATTTGGGCGGAGAGTTCTATAGATGTCTGTTAGTCCCAAATGTTCTAGAGTCCTGTTTAGGTCCATTGTTTCTTTGCTTATTTCCTGTTTGAAGTATCTGTCCAGTTCTGTTAGTGGGGTGTTGAGTTCTCTTGCTATTACGGCATTGCTATTTATTATGTTGTCTAGACCAAACAGTATTTTCTTTATGTATCTGGGTGCTTCTGTGTTTGGTGCATAAATATTTAGGATTGTTAAATCTTCTTATAAGATTTTTCCCTTCACCACTATATAGTGTCCGTCTTTGTCTTTCTTTACTTTTGTTGTTTTAAAGTTTATATCATCTGAAATAAGGATGGCTACTCCAGATTTCTTTTGGTTTCCATTAGCCTGGAAAATTGTATTCCATGCTTTCACCTTGAGTCTGAATGAGTCCTTGTGTGTAAGATGTGTTTCCTGGGGACAGCAGATACTTGGCTTGTATTTTTTTATCCATTCAGCCAGCCTATGTCTCTTCAATGGGCAATTCAAGCCATTCACATTTTATGAGGGAATTGATATTTGGGGTAGATTTCTGTTTATTCTGTTGGGTAGTCTCTTGTTCAGTTATACATCTTGAGTCATTGTGAAATCTGGGTTCTGGAGTTTTAGCTTTTGGGTAGTTTTACACTGGTGGGTGTCTGTTGTGCTGGTTAGTGTACAATGTAGGTCTATGCACTTGTTGCAGGGTTGGCCTGGACTCGCAAATTCTATCAGTCATTGCTTGTCTAGAAAAGTCTTTATTTGTCCCTCATATAAGAAGCTTTGTTTTGCAGGATAAAGAATTCTGGGTTGGCCATTACTTAATTTTAAAAGACTGAGGATGGGACCCCAGTCCCTTCTGGCTTGTATGGTTTCAGCTGAGAAATCTTCGGTTAATCTGATAGGTTTTCCTTTGTAGGTCACCTGGTCTTTTCACCTCACTGCTCTGAGGAGTGCCTCTTTTGTGTTTACTTTGGTCGCTCTAATAATTATGTGTCATGGTGAATGCCTTTTCACATTGAATCTCCCAGGAGTCCTGTGTGCTTCTTGTACTTGTATATCAAGATTTATGGCTGGACCATGGAAATTTTCCTCTATTATTCCTTTAAATAGATTTTCCAGCCCACACGAATTTTCTTCCTCTCCCTATATTCCTTACATTTGGTCTCTTTCCATAACCCCACATTTCTTTTATGCTTTGTTCATGCCTCTTGTTCTTGTGTTCTTTCTCTTTGACTGATTTATTTGGCATATAGGAGTTATCATCCAGCTCTGAGATTCTTTCCTCTGCATGATCCAGCCTATTCTTAAGACTTTCCACTGTGTTTTGTAGATCCTTGAATGCCTCTTTCATTTCTAGAATTTCTATTTGATTTTTCCATAATACTTCTATTTCTTTAGACAATTTTTCATTCATTTCTTGCATTTTTCTTGTGGTTTCTTTGTGCTGGGATTCAATTTTCTGTTGAATTTCATTGAGCTTTCTTATAATACATAAATGAATTTCCTCTTCTGTTATTCTACCCTTTTCATTTGAGTTGGTATCCATTGCTGAGGAACTAATAATTTCTTTCGGGAGTGACTTTTCACTCTGATTTTTCATGTTTCTGAGTTCTTTCTCTGATTTTTTCTCATCTGGCCTCTTGGTGGAGAGCTGGGGGTGTTAGGGCTAGTTTATGGCCCTGTCTCTAAGTCCCCGAGGTTTGTACCTTGGCAGAGTCAGGGAGAAGAGTACTGCTCTGTATTGCCTTAGGTGTATTTTAGCAAGTTTGGTGGACCTCTTAGGTTACCGCTTACCTGTTGCCTTCACCTCTTCCTGGTGGAGTGTAGTGAGTTTGTTCTCCCAGCTTGAGCTCCAAGCTGGTGGATTGTACTTGAGGGTATGAATCCACAGCTCCCTAATAGCTAGGTATTCTGTTGGCCAATGTCAGACTCTGGTCCCCCAGGTGGGGTATATGAAAGCCCTGAGCTTTGGGAGGGGTCTTGTAGCTCCTAGGGGTTACTTTGACCCTGCTCCTCCTGGGGTGCAGGTAGAAACACAATTGCTTTTGGCCCCAGTGTGAAAGCTGAATTGGGAAAATTCTACATATCTCAGAGTTTGGTTATCCAGCCACGTGTGTCTAGCCCTCTGATATGCATCTCCACGTGTCACTGGCTGATAGTGGGATCTCCAATTGTGCACCCCTTTTCCACCACTAGACCCCAAGGTGATGTGGGTGGGCATATCTATCCCCACATATCTCTGCCAAGGGGATGTTCCCACTGGGGGGAATAGTGGCCACTGGAGGCACTCTTGGATCAAGTGAAATTCCCTAATGAAGTGGGCAAGGTTAGGGGAGCTGCTCTGGTTCAGCCTGTGGCTCTTGAGGCATTCAGTTGCCATGAGAACTGGTACTTATACAAAATGAGTCGCTATAACCAGCAACCTTCAAAATGACCGATCTCTGGGGTATAGGAGGGCTGGGACCTGAAGAGCGGGCACTAGGACCAGCACATAGCAGACTTGCAGGAGGCCAGAGCCGGGGAAACAGGACTGGATGGATGGACTGCAAACCATTTCCAATACACAAAGGTTCTGCCACTATAGTTCTGGGATCTCATCCCACCTGGAACTCACAGGTGCTTCTGTCCCTGGCCACCAAAGGTGAAGCTTGTTGTGCCCAGGCTGAAGAGCCCCTGGGCCAGGGGTGGGGTTAAGCTAGAGACCTAGCCAACATCTCCAGGCGGGAGACTTTAAAGATGGCTGCCGACTGCCAGCCTGTTGTACAGCAGGGTGCAGATTGTGCCCATGAATGCCGCTCTTCTCAACTGGACTGGGTCCTGTGGAGGCAATTGCCAGAAGCCCCTAAGGACGTGTCCCATTGCTCTCTGTTCGACTCCTGTGCCCAGGTCCCTCTGACTTCCAGTGGTGAGGTGCCTGTCTGCAGATTCTCGTGTACTGTCCCGGGAAGGTATATCTCAGCCCAGTGTCTACCAGACCTGAGCAGTCCCTGTATAGTGCAGCTGAGAGTTCCATATGGCTCACACAATTGCTTCATCTCCACAGAGCCTGCTGTCCTGAGCAACAGCTTTACCCCAACTCTGGGCTTGTCCCTGACTGAGTGGATGGGAGGTCTATGGGGAAGGTGCGTAACCACTTGTAGGTCAGGTCGCACTGTGCTAACCTGGCGAGCTGTGTCCTTCCCATGCTCTGGGCTCTATTATACTCCCTGTGCTCTCCGATCTTTGTGAATGAATCTCCCAGTCACCTGTTTTCTTGGGCTGAGTGTCCCACAATGTTTCTCTGTAAATTCACAATGCTGTTTCTGGAGTGAGCAATCCATGTACAGGCAGCCAATGGCATTTTTCACCTCCTTCCCTGGGAGCAGTGAGGTGGGAGGACTCTATCAGAATGCCATTTTTCATCTATCTTGTGAAGGTTTTTTTGTGCATGGATAGTTGCTCAAATTGATGTTCCTGTGGGGAGACAATGGCTGGAGAATCTTACTATGTTGTCTTGCTCTGCTCCTCCCATTTTCCAAGCTTTAATGTCTAACCTTTCACATTTGAGTTCAGCAATCCTCCTAAGCTTCATTTCTTTGTAGTGTCAAGTTTTATTTTTCTACATGAAAAACCATTTGACCTGGCACATTTTTTCTTTAAAAACCCTTTCATTTTACCACTGTTATGCAGTCTTATTTTTTTCATAAATTAAATGTTTATATAGGCACAAACCAGTTTTTGATTTCTCAATTCCATCTATATTTTTGTACCCATTATACCAGTAACATACTCTCTTTATTACTGTAGTTTTATGCTAATTATTGATATTAAGTAATGTAAATCCTCCCACAATATTTCTCTTCAACCTTTTTGGGTAGTTTTGGCCCTTTGCAATTTCATATAAATTTTCTATTCATTTGTCAATTTGCACAAAAGTTGTTACTGGAGTTTTGATTGAGATTGCTTTGAAAGTGGAGATTTATTGTCATCCACACAATAATGACTTTTGCAAACTTCTGACTTGGCATATTTCTCCATTGACTTGTCTTTTTTAATCTCTCTCAATAAAGTTTTATAGTTTTCTGTATCAAAAGCTTGTCAATTTTTGTTAGATATGTTCCTACAGTTTTTGGTGGTGTGTTAATATAAATGGTATCTTTTTATAATTTTTCATTTTTCATTTGTTTAGTTCTAAGAATTGTTTATATATTATGGATACTAGACCCTTATGATACATAGGATATGCAAATAATTTTCCCATTCTGTAGGTGTTTGCTTTCTCTATGATGTACTTGTTTTTACTATATAATTCTTTTCTAAATTTATTTTATTTTATTTTATTTTTTGTATTTCTGTATATTACGGGGGTACAAATGCTTTGGTCACATAAATTGCCTTTGCACCAACTGAGTCAAAGCTACAAGCATGCCCATCCCCCAGACAGCATGCACTGCACCCATTAGGTGTGAATTTACCCATCCCCCATCCCCCATCCCACGTGCCTGATCCCCAATGAATGATACTTCCATATGTGCACATAACTGTTGATTAGTTAGTACCAATTTAATGGTGACCACATGTGGTGTTTATTTTCCATTCTTGTGGTACTTCACTTAGAAGAATGGTCTCCATTTCCCATTTCCATACAAGTTAATATAAGAGGAATTAGTTCAACTTTTTTTTTTTTTATGGCTGAGTAGTACTCTATGGTATACATATACCACGCTTTATTAATCCACTCACATATTGATAGACACTTGGGTTGTCTCCACACCTTTGCAATTGTGAATTGTGCTGCTATGAACATTCGAGTGCAGGTGTCTTTTTTATAGAATGCATTTTTTTTTCCTTTGGGTAAATACCCAGTAGTGGGATGGCTGAATCAAATGGTAGTTCTACTTTTAGTTCTTTGAGGTATCTCCATACTACTTTCCATAGAGGTTGTACTTGTTTGCAGTCTGACCAGCAATGTATGAGTGTTCTTATCTCTCCGCATCCAGGCAACTTTTTTGATAAAAGCTATTTTCTATTGTGAATAAAAGTAGTGATAGTGGGCAACATTGTCTGGTGCCACTTCTAAGTGGGAATGCTTTCAATTTTCCCCCATTCAATATGATGTTGGCTGTGGGTTTGTCGCATATGGCTTTTGACATTTTGAGGTACGTCCTATGTAAGCCTATTTTGTTATGTGTTCTTATCATAAAAGGGTGCTGAATTTTGTCAAATGCTTTTTCTGTGTCTATTGAGAGGATCATATGGTCTTTGTTTTTATTTCTAATTATCTTGTGAATTACATTTATAGATTTGCATGTGTTGAACCATCCCTGCATCTCTGGGATGAAGCCCACTTGGTTGTGATGGGTTATTTTTTGAGGAGCAGCTGAATTCAGTTTGCTAGGATTTTATTGAGAACTTTAGCATCTATATTCATAAGGGATACTGATCTGTAGTTTTCTTATCTTGTTGAGTCCTTTCCTACCTTTGGTATCAAGGTGATGTTGGATTCATAAAACATGTTGGGGAGGGTTCCTTCCTCCTCAATGTTATGGAATAATTTCTGCAGGATAGGTACCAGTTTTTCCTTATAGGCCTGGTAAAATTCTGGTGTGAAACCATCTGGTCTAGGACTATTTTTTGCTGGAAGATTTTTTTATTGCTGCTTCAATTTTGTTACTTAATATTGGTCTGTTCAGGACTTCTATTTCTTCCTGATTGAGCCTAGGGAGGCTGGGTGTGTCTAAGAATTTGTCCATTTCCTCCACATTTTCAAATTTTTATGCATATAGATTTTTACAGTATTCAGAGATGAAATTTTGTATTTCCATGGTATCAGTTGTGTTTTCTCTTTTTTTCATTCCTGTTTGTGCTTATTAGAGTCCTTTCTTTTCTGCTTTTGGTTAATCTGGTGAGAGGCATGTCAATTTTGCTTATCTTTTCCAAGAACCAACTTTTTCTTTCATTAATCTTCTGTATAGTTCTTTTGTTGTTGATTTCATTTAGTTCTCCTCTGGTCTTGGTTATTTCTTTTCTTCTGCTGGGTTTGGGATTGGTTTGCTCATCCTTTTCCAATTCCTTGAGGAGATTCATTAGAGTGTTGGTTTGTGATCTTTCTGTCTTTTGGATGTAGGCATTTATGGCTATGAATTTTCCTCTCATGGGTGCTTTAGCTGTATTCCACAGATTTTGATAACTTGTGTCCCCTTTATCATTTAGTTCAAAGAATCTTTTGATTTCCATCTTAATTTCCTCCTTGACCCAATAATTGTTCAGCAGTAGATTGTTTAGTTTCCATGACTTTGTGTTGAGATAATGTTTCTGTTGGAGTTGGTTTCTAGTTTTATTCCACTGTGTTCTGATAAGATGCCTGGTATAATTTGTACTTTTTAAAATTTGTTGAGACATGTTTTGTGGCCTAGGATGTGATTGGTCATCAAGAACGGTCCATGAGCTGATGAGAGGAATGGATATTCACTGGTTTTTGGGTAGAAACTCTGTAAATGTCTGTTAGGCCCATTTTTTCTAGAGTTCTGTTTAAATCTATTGTTTCTTTGTGTATTTTCTGTTTGGAAGATCTGTCCTGTGCTGTCATTTGGGTGTTAAAATCCCTGGGTATTATAGTGCTATTGTTTATCATATTGTTTAGATCAAGCAGCATTTGCTTTATGAATCTGGGAGCACCTGTGTTGGGTGTGTAGATATTTAGAATTGTTATGTATTCTTGTTGAATTGTTCCCTTTACCATTATATAATGACCATTTTTGTGTTCTATTACTTTTGTTGAATTGAAGACTAAGTTGTCTGATATGAGAACTGCTACCCAGGTTTCTTTTGCTTCCCATTTGCATGGAATATTGTTTTCCATTCCTTCACCTTGAGTCTGAATGAGTTCTTGTGGGTTAGATGTGTTTCCTGAAGACAGCACATACTTGACTTATGTATTTTTATCCATTCTGCCAGCCTATATCTCTTCAGAGGGCAGTTCAAGCCATTCACGTTTATTGAAAGAATTTGTAAGTGGGGTGGATTTCTGTTCATCCTGTTGAGTAGAACTTTGTTGGTTTATTTCATGTCTTGATCCATTGTTTTATCCGGTCTTTGACCTTTAGTTTTGGATGATTTTATACTGGTGAGTGTCTATTGTGTTGATTCGTGTAATGCAGTTCTGTGTACTTCCTGCAGGACGGGTCTCGTTTTGACAAATTCTCTGTGTTTGTTTGTCTGAGAAAGACTTTATTTTCCCCTCATATATGAAACTTAGTTTTTCAGGATAAAAGATTCTAGGCTGGGCATTATTCTGTTTGAGAAGACTGATAATGGGGCCCCAGTCCCTTCTAGCTTGTAAGGTCTCAGTTGAGATGTCTGCAGTTAGTGTGATGGGTTTTCCATTTTAAGGTACCTGCTGCTTTAACCTTATGGCTCATAGAGGGCCTCTGCCATATTTATTTTGATCAGTCTGATGACTATGTGTCATGATGTTTGTGTCTTTGCAATGAATCTCCCAGGAATCCTTTGAGCTTTTTGTACCTGGATATCTAGATTTCTAGCAAGGCCAGGAAAATTGTCCTAAATTATTCCCTCAAATAGATTATCCAACTCCTGTGTATTTTCTTTTTCTCCCTCAGGGATGCCTATGATTCTTATGTTAGGCCTCTTCACATAGTCCTATATTTCTTGTAGGCTTTTCTCTTTTCTCTTATTTCTCTGCTCTATCTCTGTGACTGACTTGCTGAATTGAAAATTGTTGTCTTCAAGCTCTGAGATTCTTTTTTTTCTGCTTGATCTAACCTATTCTTAAGGCTTTCCACTGTGTTTTGTAATGGCCTGAAGGAATTTTTCATTTCCAGAAGTTCTGTTTGATTTTTCTTTAATATTTCAATTTCTTTAGTGAATTTTTCATTCATTTCCTGCATTCTTTTTGTTGTTTCTTTGTGTTGGGTTTCCATGTTATCTTGCATTTCATTGAGCTTCCTAACAATCCATGTTCAAAATTCATCATCTATCATTTCAATGTTCTGATTTTGGTTGGTATCCATTGCTAGAGAGCTGGTGTTCCCTTTGGGGGTGTCCTTTCACTTCGATTCTTCTTTTTTCTGGAGTTCTTTTCTGATTCCGTCTCATCTGGTGCAGTTGTTGCTTCTTACCTTTGGATTTTCTTTTGTTTGGATACTCCATGCCCAGTTTAATCTCTGAGCCAGTAGGTGGTGCTTGTGGGTGAGAATTGACCACATTCTGTATGACGAGTCAGTAAATGGAGTAAAAGGTCCTGTAAATTGACCTCCCTGTCAGTAGGTGGTGCTTGCCAGGAGGAATAAGCTACAGCATTATTTGGGGTCCTGTGACCAGCTCTAGTTCCTCAGGAGAAGCACGCTAATGCCCCAGATGGTGGGTGGGGTCCTGGAACTTCCAGGTGTGTCCTTGTTCCCCACCTCAGCAGGCGCGGGTGGGGGAGTGAGGCTGGGCATGTCTGGGTTGGGGGAGCCTGCCCTCAAGGTCCACAAGTGCTTTTAGCAGGGGTCAAAGGTCTGTTCCCTGCCTCTGGGCAAAGCTGCCAGAGGGGGGCTGAAGTGGCCCCACTCACCCAGAAATTCTGCGTGTGGAGGTGGGGCTGTCTGAGACCTACAGTCTGGCAGTCTGGAGCAGGCCTTGCTCCTTTCTACCCTCCCCTATTCTGTGGTTCTTCTGGGCCTCTGCTGCAGGCAGGACCTCAAGGCAGCCAAGCTCCCCCACGACTGTGATGTGGACTGGGAGTTTCCCTGCCCACGATCCCAGCCTGAGTTGGGAGTGGCGCCCTGCTGTGGGGGGAGGGGTGCCCCACAAGCATGCCACAGCGAGGACCCACTCTGCACTCTCACCCCTGATCAGCCCCTGCAAGCACTCACACCTGGAGAGACTAATTCACAAACATCCCCTCTGTGCCCCCGGGAGATGCGATGGAGATCTGGGTGTACAGGATCTGGCCTGCGGGTCTGTCCCCCAGGCCCCAGAGATCAAATCCTGACCATGCCTGGGGGAAGGATACTGGTCCCAAGTCTCTCTCACGGGGTGCCCAAGCTGATTCAATGTCCCTCCACCTCAGGGTGTGTCCCCCTCTGCTGGGGTCACAGGACAAGCAGTACCAGGAAGGGCCAGTAGGCAGGGAACTCACAGCCCAAGCCCCCCTCAGTCTGCTGCAGGACCCCAAAAGGAAACATCTGAGCCCTGTTCCCTGTGGAAGCCTCTGTGTGGTGGCTCAATTGTCTCTATCGGCAGCTGTGGGCGGGGGAGGGGAAGGGTGAAAAAGCGTCTAGGCAGAGAAAACTCTACCCTCTGGTTGTCTCCAACTCTCTCTCCAGGAGGCAGTCCATCCAGAATGACAGAGTCATGGAGATCACCTGGGATCCACGGGACCCCTGTGGCTCCTGCAGTCTGGGCCAGAGTTGGGAAATGTCTGTGTGGGCATAAGCAAGACAGATCCTGAAGGGTTCAGGCCCCCTGCGGCATACAGTGGGTAGGGAAGCAATATGGCTCCTGCTGTCCTGCTCAGGCCTGTGGGGCAGGAGGTGCCCTGGTGTGAGGGCATAAAAGCCTGGTGCCCTATCCACAAGAAGCTCTCCACTCACTGGAGGCAGGAGGCTCTGGGCTCGTGTGGGCAGAATGTCTCTCCAGCAGCTCGGGAGCCCACCAACGGTCCAAGATGTGAGGGACAAGGGGTGTTAGCCAATCCACCTACCCTTCTCACTGGTCTCCGAGCCTGTCTGGGCTTAATCCCCGCCGATGCCTTTCTCCTTCCCATTCTGCTCTGCAACCTCTTCCCATGGAGCCTCCTGTTGGTTCAGGCTCCCTTCCTTCAGACCCTCACCGGATTTATGTTTGTCTGTCTGTTTTTTTTTTTCTCTTTCATCTAAAATTTCTCCTTCTTACAGACATGCTCTGGTTGGTGGTACCTTTGTTCTGCCATGTTCCCTATAATGTGTCTTGTGTGACCTTTTGACATCATGCTAAAACATTGTTTAAAAAGCCCATCTAAGGGTCATCTGACTTTCTACAGGAATGTAATTTTGTTTAACTTATTATTTACTTTTTATTACTATTTGCTATTTATGGTATCTCAGATGTTGTACAATTTTGTAAAATTAGATATTATAGAAACTTGCTAAGTTGTGTTGATTTTTTTTTTAGTGTGGTAGAAAAGATAGTCTCAAAGGTTAAAATGTATTGTCCTTTAAGCCATTAACGGGATTACAACCAATTTACACATATTGTTTTAGTGTTCTTTTTGTGCTCTGATTATATAAAATCACATTTTTCATATTCTCTTTTAAACTGGCTTTGTTATCCTACTGTCCTTCATTAATGAGTTAAGTATTAATACAATTTTTGACATGTGCTTATCATCTATTTCTTTGAGAATTATGTTTTATGATATTTAAAAAATTATACTTTGATGGCAACAGTTTATAAAAAACATTCAATTACTAAAAACAATAGTTGCATTTTCTGGATAAGATTCATGAATAGGTGCCAGTAGATAAGCTACTTGAGGCATCATCAAGAGACTCAGGTGTTATGTCAAGGCTCTATAACACCCTGAAGGAAGTGTTTCTTCTTTTACAGGTTTCAAGGGTAGCTTAGTGTTTATCTTTCATTTTCTGGCACTGAGATAGAAACCAGTGAGAATCTTCTTACTCAGGTACAGACTGAGGCATGGAAAATGGGTGGCATACGTAGTGCCAAAATAATCAATCCAAAGTAAGTAAAAGGGGTGGGCTATGTTATGCAACAGGTCTGACTGTTTCAGAGCCTACAAGGGCCCAAGGTCAGCTTTCTAGCAAGAACTGAGATTCAAGACTACTCAAAAAACAGCAGCCAAGGGAATCCCAGGGCTCATTAGTCTAAGCAATGTTGTAAGAACCATAAAAACCTCAGATACATCCAGAGAGCCCTAGGGATGGGCGATTTTTCTAATCCATTTAGCCAGCCCTCAACTAGGGCTTGGTTTATAAGGAAGCAGGTAAGGCACAGATTGGGCAACTTTGGTGGTCGTCTAAGGATTGCCCATTTTTCTGGCCTGAAGCTGATGAGGGACTGGCGGGATGAATGACAGGATAACATATTCTTCCTTAAAACCACATAGCTTCTGACAAGCAATGATGTAAGTTTCTCAGATAGATTTATTCCAAGCTCCACTCACCTCCCTGTTCCTCTTTCTGACTCTGAAGCTATTTTTAGGCTTACTGTTATTCTTACTTTTTTTCCCTATGTACTCTGACATTCACTACTTTTAAATTTGAGATCCTTTGCGTTTTGTTGTTCTAGGTTTATACTTAGAAACATTCAAGAACAATGAAATTCCTATAGCATCAAGGAATTCTAGGGCTAGTGGTATCTTGGAAAGTAGTTACAAGGTTTGAATAAGATAGGCCCAACTTCATGTAACTGAAGGCACTGGTTTCATGGCAATATTGCTGTAAAAGTACCTAATTCTACTACAGTCCCCCCTAGATCCTATTTTCCATTTCTTTAATTATTTTAGTTGCTTTGTGCTCACCCCAAATGCACTATAAAATGCAATGTTTCAAACAAGGCCAAAAATGTTTATAGTAGAAAGATTATGCCCTTCTCAATAGGAAATACCACTGTGGGTACTACCTCCAACTAGTGGTGTCCATTTCTTGGTGTTTCAGAAGAAATTTAAAAACACATCAAATACCTCCAAAAGGAAGTTCACATTACATTTAAACTCCAGCTAGACAATCATTTTCTATTGTTGGCACGGTCAAGTTTCCTCCTTTAATAATACTTTTATTTCCACATCGGTAAAAATAAATAGCAAAATATAATATAGTCTATTGTTTTTTAAAAGCACAATTCCCATGAGGGAAACTTTATTTCATTTTTGAATATTTTCCTCGTGGGCCTCTCTGGTTCCCTATTTAGAAAGACTGGAGGCTGGCTGCTCAACCGTCCATAAGTAGCCTTTGATTACTTAAGGAGCTTAATATTTGTCCTCTTCCCTCCATGCTGTAGGACCCTTCCATAAAGACTTTTATTTTTCATTAAGCATTCTCAATTTCTTTGGCTCATTTTGTTCACTTAAAAATATTTCTATTGACTTTTGTAAATTCTTAGGTTATTCTTAGGATATGAAACATGAAATGCTTGATAGGGCCTGATCTTACTGCTATGGGGTGAGGGAGCTGGCATTTTTGAATGTTGCTTCCCAGGCCCCTGAAGTCTTTGGCAAGGGAAATTATATTGTGGTGGGAGGTGGTTTTGGGGGGTGGATATTCCTTCATGCTGATGGGTATAGTGTTCTTTCCATTTATCAAAGAATAGTCACAGGCCAAGTTTCTTACTGAGATCAAAGGCTTCACAAACGTAAAAGCTGGGAGATGCCTCTACGAAACATGGCAATTTTATTAATACTGAAAGTAAACTTTCCATATTGGTTGATATTATGTTTTCATACTACCTGAAGGCAGCAAGTTTCTTGAGTCAGAAAAAATATCCAAAAATAACTAGAATCCAGCACCGACCTTGATTACAACTCGAATAACTAAGAATACAATGTTGTCTATTTTTTTCTTAAGTAAATGTAAAGATTTTGATATCACTATTATTTGAAATCTTATTACAGTGATTACCTAGAAACTGCCCAAAATATTTATAGTACTGAAATTTCCTAATATTAAATATTACTTTAAAGAAGTAGGTCATAAACTAGGGCTTATAAATAAATGGTTTGTAGTAATTTGGGTGATATTAAATAATATATTTTACCTACTCTTCTCTTATTTAATCTACCCATCTGATTTGTTTAATTTTAATCTTGTCTGCTTTAATGCAAGCTTATCTTTCTCTACATTTGTTCTGTGGAAACAGCAAGTGTACAATACACACTTCATATACTTTTTCTTTATGTTAGGAGATGATCACATTGTTTCTAGGCCATATTCTAAGACTAAATCACAGCAATGCTTTGGAATATGTTTCCCATTTTTTTCTGGTTTCTAGAAACCTCTATTCAATTTTTTAAATAAGTTTGGTTGCTCTTTCTCAGGCTCTTTCCAGTTTTCCCAAGATTAAATCCAGAATTTTAATGAGAGCTTGACCCCTGTTAATTAGACATGTTTGATAACTGAAAAGAACATCAGAATGCCATTTTCTCATGGAAATTTGCAATACTTGGTGTATCCAAGGAAGGCTGGAAAATTTCCAATATAGCAGAGCTCAAATAGGGCTGTACATATGCTAGCAAATGGTTTCCCAGTCTGTATTTTTTACTTTGTTTTATTTTCTGATTGATTCTAGAAAGTGAGGTGGTTACTCCCATTGGTTAGGAGATTGTAGAACTGGATGCACCTGTGCACCTGGCTGTATAGGCAGGTGAAGAGGATGGTTACAAACACGGTGTGACAGAGACATCCAAAAGCTGCTTGATCCCCAAATCTGTCTTCCACCTGCTTATCTTGAAATAATGTTCTAGAGAAAGATTTTATGTCACTAAATATTTTTCTTTTTAAAATTCAGGTGCCTTTCTGCATTGTCTATGTAAATCCCTGACCCTAGTATGAATAATTTTATCAGATATTTCTCTGAATGACTTGAGAGAACCAAGTGCAACAACAGAATAGGTAACTTGGGACAGAAAACTACAAATCTTGTCTCACTTCATATTTTGCCTACAGCTAGTTATAGACAGAAAATACTCTAATCTAGACAGAGAGGTGTATGCTAATTCTTAACCACTTCAGTGGAAGCAATGTGTCAATGTTCCCTGATTTTTAACAGTAATCCAAGGTACTCCTACCCAATGTTGGGGGTGAGTATGAGTGTAGAGCAGGGGAAAAGGGATGAAACAATGTCTTAGCAAATCCTTTATTTTCTTTTGTGCACCTATGGTTGTTGAAAGTCCAGAATCAGCACAATTCTGATTTTTCTCATTATCCTTTCTTATAAATGGGTCATAGTAGGCTTTGGTACATGCCTCAGTGGTATGGGTCATGGCCTTGGGTCTCTTCTCTTGGTTATTAGTGCATTCCAGTCACTGTCCTTCTCATCCTGAGTCTGATGCGTATGTAAACTTAAAGGTTAAAATTTCACTTCTTCTTACCCAATCTTTACAAACTTCCCAATCTCTATGACCTGGGATAATCAATAAAGACAAAGAATATGAGCTTTATTTTCATTCCTTCCTAAATGATTTAAGTATCCTAACATATCATATACATTTATAATAACTATTTACCTTTGTACAACATAGCAATTCATTGTTTATAAAACATTATCCTTTCAATTTCATAAATTATTGAGCTTCTGTTATATGCAGTAAGCATTGTGGTGTAGATACGAACATGAATAAGAAATATTTCCTCATATTGAGGGACCTAGTCATTTTTTTGTAGTGCTCTTTGGCATATTGCATTTGATTCTCAAAGCAGCCTTGGGAAATGTTATTATCACTATATTAGATTGAATAACCAAAGAATAAAACTCAGACATTTTTAAGATTATTAAGATTATTCCCTTGCCTGAGATTACTCCATTGCTAAGTGGTAGAGCTAGGCACTGGATCTAGATACTTCATTGTAGAACTTTTGTCCTTAGAGGATATTATTCTGTCTATTTAAAAAAATGGAATTAGCATGCTCTCATCGCCTCATGTCCAGGTCGTTGTCTTCAGGTCATTCCTAGTTTCTTGGGAATGCAATTTAAAAGTATTACAGGAATAAAGAGTTGGAAGAAATACAAAATGTCCTTGTTTTATCAGTATGGGGTGTACTACCTATACTAACTCAAAGAACTTGTTTAAATTATTTTTATAGACCCTGGACCCATAATGTGATAAGTCACACATATATTTGAATATATATGTATTATATATATATTTAATATGTATATATTTGTCTTTTGCTTAACTTAAATCTCTTTTGTTCCAATTTAATTTTTCTTTCTCTAGGTCAGTTGGTATTCTTGGCTTGATGAAAAAAGAAAATGATTCTAAGGTGACAGAATTTGTTCTTCTGGGTCTATCATCCTCCTGGGAGCTGCAGCTATTTCTCTTCTTAATATTTTTGTTGTTTTACATTGCTGTTGTCCTGGGAAACCTATTGATAGTGATAACAGTGCAAGCTGATGCTCACCTGCTCCAATCTCCTATGTACTATTTTTTGGGCCATCTCTCCTTCATTGACCTATGCTTGAGTTGTGTTACTGTGCCTAAGATGTTAGGGGATTTCCTACAGCAGGGCAAGACCATCTCTTTTTCAGGGTGCCTGGCCCAGATGTACTTCCTCCACTTTCTGGGAGCCAGTGAGATGTTCCTGCTGACAGTCATGGCCTACGACCGGTGTGTTGCCATATGTAACCCTTTGCACTACCTGACAGTCATGAACCGCCAGCTATGCCTTCAGTTGGTTTTTGCCTGCTGGTGTGGGGGTTTCATCCACTCTATCACTCAGATTATACTGGTCATCCAGCTGCCTTTCTGTGGCCCCAATGAACTGGACAACTTCTATTGTGATGTCCCACAGGTCATCAAGCTCGCTTGCATGGACACCTATGTGATAGAAGTGCTGATGGTCACCAACAGTGGTCTGCTGTCTCTTGTCTGCTTCTTGGTATTGCTATTCTCTTATGCTATCATCCTGATCACCCTGAGAACTCACCTCCACCAGGGCCAGAGCAAGGCCCTCTCTACCTGTGCCTCACACCTGATGGTGGTCAGCCTGATCTTTGTGCCATGTGTATTCATCTACCTGAGGCCTTTCTGCAGCTTCTCTGTGGATAAGGTATTCTCTGTGTTTTACACAGTGATCACACCTATGTTGAACCCCCTCATCTATACACTCAGAAATGCCGATATGAAGACTGCTATGAAGAAGCTGAGAAAAAAGCATGTGGCATTCTCTTGCTTTGTTAAAGAATGAGTAGGAAGAGGTGATTTAGAAAACATACTCTTTCTTGGGACGCTCTTATCCTGTACATGAGTACATGTGTGAAAACCACTTTGATGACTTTGGTATAAAAGAGAAGATAGCATAAAAATTATAACGCATCATTCTTGATTATAGTCAGGAGTCATGGGTGGCTTTTTTGAGTGTTAAATGTTAAGCAGGGCATTCAGGAGAACTTACTGGCCCACAAATGACAACAGGAATTAATTGAGTGCTAGGGTCAGAGGACACCTTGAAAGATCAACTCTTCTGTCTTTATGTCTGTAAATAGTCTTCATTTATCAAATTTGTTTCACTTTTTAACTCTATTCAAATGAAAGGGGATATTACATCTCCTTTTGTGTCCTGCTCCTCCAGGGTTTAACGATTCCTAGTATTAGGAAGTTCCTTCTGATTGATTTCTCATCAGAGCCTCTTGCGAAGCACTGTGTATTCCTTTTGTCCTGTCACTAACAAAGCCTCAAAACAGCACCAACAACCCTATACGTCAGTGTTTTCCTAGGAACTGTGTTCCATAGTGTGCCAAATTTTAGAAACGCAGTTGAATAACTCACTTGAATGAACATAAGCTGTTAACAAAGTTTATGTGTGAGAGAAAGGAAGTCCGGGTGTGCTGGGGTGATAGAAGCTACTAGTATTCTGTCGTAGAGTCTTCTCAAGAAGAGGCACACCATTTCATTTCAAGTTTTTCTTTGACTGGAATTATAGGGGGTGTGAGTTGATAAGCTAGCTATTAAACTGATCATAATGTGTAAGATCTCTGAGCTCTAAAGAAAAATAGAAAGAAATGAGCTGTGGTCTAAAGCACTTATCTACCTGGTCCCTTTGTCCTTGTGTTGTTACTTCTCAGTCTCAAACATGCTTTGAGGAGTAGGTAATATTCTTTAACTTCATTTTTGCAAATGATCTCAGAGTTAAGTGACTTGCCCAAGATCACTTTGTAAAACTGTAATCAATCAAGAAAGCTAGTAATTTTAGATAATTAAATTAATATTTTTTTCCTCCCCAGAAGAGTGTTTATCCCAATTATATGGACTTGATATCTACAATACTTGTATAGAAGTTCCAGAGCTAGAAGATACCCAAAAAGGTTCACTTAAATATTTATATTTAAGGTTCTCTATTTCTGACGTAGGCTCCTTGCAACTTTTTATGGTCATGGAAAGGTCTTTATTCTATTTACTAAATAATAAGATAGTAATAAACTTTTTAGCAATATTTTTATAATTGGTCATTTTATTTCCTAATTAATTGTTATAGAGAGGCTTTTCTGATTGTTTAGCTGGAAAAAATACTACTGAGAAAAATATCTGAAACTGCATGTAATACTAGGATTTACTGGGTAATTTGCAATACCCCTGGTCATGTAAGAACTTTCTTTGTATTGGAACAAAGAATGGATTTTTATTTTTGTGTTGGGAGTTAATGACTTTATGTTTAAGAAACCAAAAGTATGTGTGTATGTATGTGTTGCTACAGAAGGACTCCTCACAGACCAGGGCCAAGGCTGCTACTTGGGAGGTTTCTAAATAGGATGGGTGAAGCGGGGAGGCCTCTCTGGTACAGATCACACTTCCCTTTCTTCCCTCCACTCTACTCAGCATTTCCACTGATGTCCTTTGCCTGCAATGAATATCCTGAAAAACAGGATAATAGCCTGAAGATAATATCTGAATATCCCGAAGAGCAGGAAACTGTCAGCTAGAGAGTAATGTGTGGGTTGACAGAAAGATTTGGGTGGTGCTATGGGTCAGCCAGGCACCTGGCAAGGACGTGAAGCTCCAGGCTCTCTTGTAGTATCAGCTGGCTGCAACAGCCCCTTTTTCTGATGTCGCTCTTTCATAGCAAAATTTAGAGTCATGGCAAATCATTTTAAATGTCCAGTTGATATCTGGGATTGGTAGCATTATATTCAGAAAAGCTAGAATTTTGTCTATTCCCTTTTGCGTTTTCAATCCTCGGTACTTGCTTAACCAATTACCTATATTAAAATTCTTTTTATTAATAAACTGATAAAGTTTCTGTGTTTTCAGACTGCATGTAATTGATGTTATCTGGGTGCCTCATGCTCCAGAGTTCTCTGTTCAGATACCATGAGCCCACTCCCAGAGCCTGCCTAAGCCTTTTCTTTGGGTCTTTCCTCCTAAGACTGGAACATAGCACTGTGTGTGCACCCCTACACTGAAGAGGAGGTTGAGGGACACTGTGTGTAAAGTGTGTGGACAGAGCCTGGACATCTGGGCAGCAGGGTCCACATTCATACCTGAGACACCTCTGGTGGTAGGGTTTGGAACCAGGAAAAGAGGTAGGCTGTAGGCTGAGGGCCAAAAGCCTGCTATGTTCGCACTGACATGTT
Source organism: Daubentonia madagascariensis (assembly GCA_023783475.1). NCBI lineage: Eukaryota > Metazoa > Chordata > Mammalia > Primates > Daubentoniidae > Daubentonia > Daubentonia madagascariensis. Next base: position 88,292 of record JAKFHU010000124.1, on the reverse strand, counting down.
CTGGTGCAGAAATTCAAGGAGTCAGAGGATTTCAGGTTGGAAAGAGGCCTTTCAGTAATTATGAAGGTATGAGAAGATATTTTATTTAAGTTTTGTTAGCTTGATTTATAGCTTTTAGACATATGTCACATGGGCTTCATTTGTACTCTTGCCCTGGGTCCCACAGATATTTGGGGTGGATCTGCCTCTTCTTTCCAGCTCTTGGTGCCATCTGGGGTACTGAAATAACTGAAAGGAGACAAAGACAAAGGAGATTGAAGACAAGTTTGATTCATGAAATCATGGGAGAATTGTTCACTTCAAATTTTCAAGACACACCATGGAAACTAAGGCTATGCACATTTATAGTGTAGCTCCAAAGTATATATTGTTAACAAGCTGATATAAATTAGGAAATTTTACCCTCTCATTGTCAAATTTCTCTCTGTAAGAGCCCTAGAAACTACAAGGTGTCATTAGAGAAGAGTCAGTATGCCATCACCACATTTACTTCTAATTTAGAGAAAATGTTTCCTGGAAGATGTTCCTCTAAGAAATAACTTTTAGTGATTTTTGGATCTTTTAATATTTATTAATTCATTATTAAATTATGATCTATCCATTAATTCAACAACTATTTGCTGTGTGCCTAGTAGGTGCCTAGAAATGTGGTTGATATATTGCCATTTGGGTCTTCCACCAAGCATCAATAGATCACCCAAATATCTAATTATAGAGTCTCTCAAAGTCTACTGGAGGGAGGTGAATAGCATTCTAAGGCAATATGTGAGCCCAGATGATCGGGGGGAGTAGGGCAGAGAGGTCTGAAGTGCGGACTCTATAGTCAAATGGCCTCATCTGGCTCTACCACATGCCAGAGGGCAAGTGACTTAACCTCTCAATATCTCTTTGTCTGTACAATTAGGACAATAATAGTATCCATCTCACAGTGTTCTCAGAAAAATTAAACAAAATAATGCAGTAAAACTCTAATAAGAGTGTCTACATATGGTCATAACTCAATAAATATTGACTGAATTCTGTTACTATTATTACTAATTCTGGTAAATTGAAAGGGAAACAAGGCTGAAAGAAAATTGTACAATTGTTTGATTCTAGAGAATCACAGGACAGAAAGATGAACCTGACTCCAGATCATTGCCATGTGACAGTAAAATTCCTGATAACTCCCCTATTCATATTGAAACCAGCCTTGACATAAGAAATTTCATGTTAAGTGAAATATATGTCCTCAAAGTTATGTAAAAAATCACATTTTAAGTGTTTTAAAAAATGTTCTGGTTAACAACATACATTTAAGGCTTTTTTACAATCATTTTTAAATTTAAGTAATTTAAAAAAATTAGAATGGTTTTAGATTCACAGAAGAGTTGCAAAGATAGTACAGAGAGTATCTGTCCTCATGCCAATTCCCTTATTGTTACCTTACATTACTAGTCACATAGTAATGTAAAACTTTACCTTTTCTTCAGATTTCATAAGTTTTTCCTTAATAAATAGGCTTACTCAAATTGTTCACCTTAAATCTATTATCATGCCAGTTATTGATTTATTGTCCTTATGATCTTTATATTCCTGGGAAGTTTATTGTAATTATTCTGTAAATAAATACTTGAAAGCACCTGGTGAGCTTCTGTTACTTAGAAGAAATAGTAAAATCTGTGATGGAAATACAGTGCAGTCCTAGTTTCTAACTCTTTAGTGAACACAATTTGACTTGCTTTTTTCCCCCTGTTCCATGCATGGTTTCTTTTTTTTATTTGTTTATTTAATTGACAAGTAAAAATTGTATATATTTATCATGTACAACATGATGTTTTGAAATAAATACGTTTACATGGTGAATGGCTCAATTGAGCCAATTAACATATGCATCCCATCCCTACCGATCTCTCCCTCTTCTTTCTTCAAATCTAGATTTTTATTATCTGCAAGTTCTATCCTACCTCAGACAATATTATCATGGGATTCTGTAGGAGTATGGGGCATGCATGAGGATAAGAAAACCCAGGATAATACCTAAGAGTCCACATACTGTTGACTTTGCTTCTGCACCACTCTGCACCTTGGGCCTAATTCCAGTGGCAAAGCTTGTTCTCAGACCAGCTGTCCATCCCAGTTCCCTCTTACTGCCCCAGGCCTGTCCCACTGTATAAACCTCTTAACTACTGTCCCCACACCTCTGTGCCTCTGAATATGTTGCTTCTTCTCCTGGAATTATTGGCCTACTTCTCACCTTCAATACTCAAATTAAGAGTCTTGTCTTCTTGGAAGTCATGTCTGACCCTGTCCTCATAGAGTTTTATTAACTGATGCGCATATGGATTCTCATAGCATGCTGTGCCTATTTGTAATTAGCATAAGCACTTATCGTATTTACTGTAATTTTCTTCTTACTTATTGTGCTGCCTCATTATTTGGAGGTCTTTGTATCTAATGTATTCAGCCCTAGCCCAGAGTAAATACTCAATAATATTTTTTTTTGGAAGAAAGAAGAAAGGAAATAAAGAAAGAAAAAAGAAGGAACATGGAAAGGAGGAAGGAAGAAAGGAAGGAGGGAAAAAAGAAAAGGAAGGGAGGGAGGAAGGAGAAAAGACAGAAAGGAAAGAGCAGAATGAGAAGGAAGAGAGAGAGAGAGAAAAGGGACAAGCACGTGACATTGTCCTTCATCTCAAAAGGAATTTAAGTGGAGAAACCCACTGAAAACAGGACTGCCACAATTAGGCATTTTCTTGTTTAAACAGCCCCTTTATTTCTAATCCAGACTCATAGAGCAAGAAATTGCTAACAGCAACAAGAAAAAACACTTTTATGGTGCAACATAGTAATCCTTTTTGCCTCAGAAAATCACTCTAACCAAGGTAAATGCAACTTGGGTTACTATATTTTTCCTGTACTTAATGGTTGTGCAGTTCAAACACACAGAACTTTAGGCTTGACCTGAAAGTTCACACTGTGATTTAGCAATAAATTTTATACTAGATTTTAGAGGTGTAATTCTCAACTCTAATCAGGCTCCCTTGACTTAAATCCCTCAGAAATGCATTCATGTAACAATAGGACTAAGGCAGTGTCTTGATGGTGCTACTAAATTAAACATTTTGCTTGCCTACTTGAACTGCAGAAAAATTTTAAATGTAGTAAAATATTTTAATAGTTTTATAAACAAATAAGCTATGTTACTGTTGGGTTAGTGGTCCAATGTGATGATACTAAGCATCATCTTTCCCCTCTCTTGTCACAACTTTGAATAAATTGTACAAAGCAGTGGAAATGGCCTATTTATTGACTAGTTACTTGCCAAGTAGTCTTCAATATAGTTTTATAAGGAGTTATTTAGTTGAGATAACACCTGCACTTTCTCTGCATAACAGACTCTCCAGCTGCTACCCAATTACTTGCCCAGAAATTCCCTCAGGGTTCTGACAATGCATAAAGATTGCTAGGAGTTTCTTCCTCTTAGTGGCGAGGAGCATAGGAAGCTTTTTCAGACCAAGACCAGAAGTCATGGAATGGCTGTAAGCTCATAAAATCCCATCTTTCTGAGAGAGAGAGAGAGAGAGAGAAAAGAGGGAAGAAACTCAGAATCTCAGCATCTTGGGCCGTAGGAGAGGAAGTGTGGCACATACATAAGAGAAACATCATTATATAGCTCTCAGTCTTACAGTGTGTATATCTGAGTATAGATCACATTTTTATCTCAGAAAAAAATTTTGATCCAAGATCTCAGGTTGTTCAAATCCGTGTTGTGGGACCACACTCAAGAAGACAGCCAGGGTAAGTTTTCCATCTGGAATGACAACTTAACCACCAGTGAAAGAGGTGAGGGCAATTTTCATTGATTCAAATTATATTCAAGGATAAATATGAATCATTAAATTCTTTACCTGCTTTACATTTGTTCTAGTTATTCTGCTAAGTAATTTAGGAAATAATAATTACAGTTTAATGTGTGTATCAACATTATTTCGGTTAGAATTTAGTCTTAGGTTTACCACTAACAATGAAACCTAGATAATTCAATGTCCTCTCTGTGTCTTATTTGCTTCACCAATGGCTAAATGAGTGGGATAAAATCAAGTGATCTCTAAGATCCTTAATACCTATATAAGTATAGGGTGTAACATAAACTATGCTCCAATCTAAGAGGATTTGGGGACTTCATTTAAAAGCATTACTCAAAATGAATGGCTTTAGGTCAGGAATTCTGTTTTATTCCTCTTTTTATATTCACAGCACAGTACTAGACTCAATGAATGTAGTCAGTAAATTATTTATTAAGTGAAAGGCTAAATTAATATTGGTGCTGTATGAAATATAGAAGATCAAATAGATGATACCTTAAACAGTCTCTACATTGGGTTACATTAACTCATTTGCAGATTTTTTCAATGCTTTTCTTGCTCAGGTTATTTTTCCTTATCTTTCTGCTCCACAAACAATTAGTAAATTGCTCCCTCAATTGTGACCAATTAGAGGAAGAGTATAGAACTGAGAGATAACAAAATGATGTCAAGTGACACGAGACATGAAAACATGTACATGTATCATAATGTCTTTATGAGGGATATTGAAGACAAAGATACTATTGCACAAAAAAGCCTTCCATGGGATGGAGCTTGCTGTTAGGAAAGAGATCCAGTATGTTTGATCTCTGCCCTTTGTAAATCACTCACACGAAGAACTAAGACTAAATCTTTTTCCCAGAGGATTTCAGGAGCTGCGTTCTTTGCTTATTGTTCTATTTGAAATAACTTAGGTAAGCTCATGAAATTACATAAAGCAGCCACCTTGTTTCTTTACACAGATCCTGTTATAACCAAGATATATTCTTTGGCATTGTCCTAGAGAGATCAAATTTGACCTAAGAACCTGGGCAAACCAATGGGAATAGTCAGTCCCATAGACACTCTAGTCCACAGCGTTCAGATGTCTGATACTGATATTCCTGAAATTCCAACACTAAAATGATCATGACTTAGATTTGGCAGATTTTTTATTGCTTTTACATTCATTATCTAATTTGATCCTTACCATGGGTAGCATTATCTCACAGGGAAGGACTCTGAAGTTAATAGACCTTAGGAAAGTTTTGTTACTGTTACACAGGCAGAACTGTGAGTCAAGCCCAGTTGTTCTGTCTTTAAATCCTGTGCTCCCTCTCCAGGTAAAATAGTAGAAAGATCTTGGGTCCTAGACTTTGATTAATTTTATAAGCTTCTGAGGGGAGTCCTAGATAAAGTTGAGTTGTTACCACTTGGGAAGAATAGAATCTGTGCTCGAACTCTTAAAGAGAGTATTGCAAGTATATGGACTATACTCTGTTATTACTCCAGTCAAAGGAATATCTTTGAGAGGGTGGAGTCAATAGTAGACACACCTTCTAAGATTTTGACCAAGCATGGGCATACATTTAAATGGAAATTAGGAGATGAACAAGCTAAAGAGGTTAGTTTTCTAAGATGCTTCCTGTCCAGGCCTCTCTCTCTCCTTCTAGTCAGCGTGTTCTCTAGTAGCAAGATGGGTAATGGTAATTATATATTCACTTAAAGTATGCCATGCACTTAAGTGCTTTATGTATAATATATATTTAATCCTTATAACACTCTATATGGTATGTACTATTCTTATCCACATTTTACACTTGAGGAAACTGAAGCAAAGGGAGGTTAAGTAACTTGCCTAAAGTTATGGTTAGCAAGTGGTGGAACTAGAATTTGAACCTAGGCAAGCTGGGGTCCAGGTGTCTACTTTTTAACACTTCTCTCCACTACCTCTTATGCCAGCTGCCCTACTGCTGCAGGAGTGATCTTTCTTCATGGTACCCCAAATCATCCAGGGTAGATTCCTAACTCCTCAGCTTAGCACACAAGACTGTTTATGATCTAGGCTGTCTTCTTTCAACCTCATTCCTGACACTTCCCTACGTAGATTCTGTGCTTAATCATACCAACCTTGTTGGCATTCCCCATAGAGGATGGCATGATGATTTATACCCTTTTACCTTCGTATATCCTATTCATTAGGACTGGAATATCCTTTCTATGCCCACGCCCTGCAATCCTGTTCATCATCAGGTTAACTCTAACGCATCTTTCAAAATTTCACTGAGTGATGACCTTCTCTGGAAGGGAGAACCTAACTCTCCTGGGCTTCCTTCCTTAGCTCTCTCACAGAGAACTGTGGTAGTTTGCATGCAGACCTCCTCCATTTGATTGTCAACACATGTCAAATGAAATAATGTCTGAATTAATGATCCGTATCACATCACTTGTTACTGCATCCTCTCTGTAAGTTTAATTTGAGAAACACTGGGCATGAGCCATATGTTGTGATGATCTTGCTAGTTGCAACTGTAGTCTTTGTCTCCAAATAGTTTAAAAAAACAACACTTCTTGATTAGCAGAAAAGGAGTCTTTTGATTATTGTAGAAGAAGGTTGAAGACCTTCAAATGAGAAAGAAGATATTTGGTGGCTTAGATGCATAGTCATTAAGAAAATAAATCTTGAAGTCCCATTGCCTAGATTCAAATACCAACTCTGCCCATCACTAGCTCTATGAGCTTGGGCAAGTTGCTTATGCTTTCTGTGCTTCAGTTTCCTTATCTCTGAAGTGGGGATAATAATGACAGCCTACCTTATAAGATTGTTATGGGAATTAAATGTTATTATACATAAAACATTTAGAATAATGCTTGGCACATAGTAAGTACAATATAAGTGTTTTATATTTAGTGAAACATTTTTTCAACCCTTGTGATTTTGTCAGTTGGTGGTGACCAAACATAATTTAGCCTTGCTGGTATAGTACATAGAATATTCAAAGATTTTAGGGACATGGAACATATTCTCCAATTGAAGGACTTAGCACAGTAAGAGATAAATTCATTGTTTAAATTCAGTTCTTTTTTATGAGAAGTTTATCTATTTGTCTATCTAGCTATCTACCTACCTACCTACCTACACACCTATCTACCTATCCATCTAATATTTCTACCTGTCATTTATTTAAGGAGAGGTATATTGTGTCTGTCCTGAAATAAAAATACCATAATTCAAACACCAGCCTTTTCACTGACTATTATATTGAGCAATTTACCTTACCTCTTCAATCACTGGTGTTCTACTTTGTAAAATGGAGGTAATAAAAATTAAGATATTGTTGTGAATCCTCACAACAATAGAATGAGGTAACATATGCAAAGAGCTTAGCACACAATCCTGCACGTAGTAAACTGCTCAGCAAATCTCTCCTTAAAGAGATTCCATTTTATAGATTCAAATTAAAAGTAAAACACTTCATAAGTACAAAAAAAGTTAAGTTACATAGATGATCTCATTTTAATTCTGAAACAGCTTTATGAGGTAAATAATTTTATCATCCATCTTCTGTAAGTGAGAAAACTGAGATCCAGAGAAGATAAATAGATTGACCTAAAGTTACCCAGTGGATGAGGGCACTAAAACGTACACCACTCAACTTCTGGGCAGTGCTCTTTCCACTATCCATGCAGAAATGTGGTATTCTGAGTAGAAAGGGAGAATAGCTAGTAATTTGCAATATTTCAGAAAAGCCATTGTTATTATTATATTTCAAAGTTCTTTAGATCTTGTCTCATGATTCATGTCTTTTAAGAATTTTTCCCTGATTATTCTTATCTGATGTTTTTCTCTGTATGCCTTAAGCACTCCTTTATACAGTTTATAAACTGTAAAGTGATATCAGACACTTTTTTTTTAACAACCATTTATAGCATTGTATGTATGGGAGATTTTATTCTTAATTGTTACCTATGATTACAAGGACAGTGAATTATCTTGGTCTTTTTCAAGGCAAAGGGGTTGAGAATGAAAGGGACCTCAGTAGCCTTTGAACTTCTCAACTATTTAGAGCAACGTAGAAAAAAGTATTTCTCTATATAGGTTGACCACTCCTTCTGTATTCCTTACGGGCAAGCCAAGTAGAATTTTCACAGGCAAGTCAAGGCTTAAGACTCAGATTTCCCCAATGGTGATTTATAAGCACGCATGGTTGGTAAGCAAGAGGCTACTCTATATGTTGTTCTCAGTCACTAAAAATGACTTGATTTTTAATTGTATTGAAACTTTTAATCTAATTTGGAAATAGGAAACTGAGTCTTCCTCTTTTGATTAAATAGAATGATACCTTTCTATAGATGATCTGTATATATTATATTAAAAAAGATTTACCTGGAATTTTAGACATCAGATCTCAGGTTCTGACTTCATGTTTTTATCTATAGCCTGAAAAATTAATTAATCTATTTAATAAACAATTTAAGTTTCCACCACAAACCAAAAAAAATTTTTTTTTTGGCACCCAAACTACACACAGGATGCAAAGCAAATTTCTGATGAGAGAGGATGGGGAGGAGAGGAGGGAGAGAGAGAGCGTGGATTAGGAAAAAACATTAAAGCTAACTAAAAAAAAATCTCAGATTCTGTAGATTCTTGTTTGGAAGAAATGAACTGTAAGGCTAATTTTAACAGAAATTCACATGTGAGTCAATAATGTGGAAAAAAATTAATGATGAGAAAAATATCATGAACTATGTTCAAGAAATATGAGGAATTTCCTCTATCATATTTAACATCACTTGTATATTTTCATAAGACTGTACCTGTTAGGCTTTACCATGCTCACAGTGGTTTATAACATGTGTTTATTTTTGCAGAGAACCAGAGCCCCTCCACCAGTCCTGCCTGGGGCCCCATGGAAGTGGCCAACAATGTCACTGAGTTTATATTTCTGGGACTTTCCCAAGATCCTGTAATGCAATTGATGTTCTTTGCCTTATTTCTCCTCTTCTACATTGTGATCATTGTGGGAAATTTGCTCATTTTACTTACAGTCTTCTCTGATCCCCAGCTCCACACACCCATGTATTTCTTTCTCAGCAACTTGTCTTTTGTAGACATTGCCTATTCCTCAGCCACAGCACCCAAGATGATTGCAGACTTTGTTTCTGAGAAAAAGACTATTTCCTACTGGGGCTGTATAACTCAGATGTTTACCTTCCACTTTTTTGGTTGTGCTGAGATTTTTGTTTTGACTGTCATGGCTTTTGATCGTTATGCCGCCATCTGCCAACCCCTCCGTTACACTACCATCATGAGTGCCAATGCTTGTACTGTGCTGGCATCACTGTCCTGGTTGGGTGCCCTAGGTCATTCCTTTGTTCAGACCCTCCTGACCTTTCAGCTGCCCTTTTGCAATGCTCAGATCATAGACCATTATTTTTGTGATGTCCACCCAGTCCTAAAACTTGCCTGTTCTGATACAACCCTGGTAAATATTTTGGTGGTTGCCAATAGTGGTCTCATCTCTCTGGGGTGTTTCCTTATTATTCTGGCTTCCTACACAGTCATTTTGTTTAGTCTTCGAAAACGGTCTGCAGAGAGCCGGCGCAAAGCTCTCTCTACCTGTGGATCTCATCTGACCGTAGTAACTTTCTTTTTTGTCCCTTGTGTCTTTATTTATCTCCGTCCATCCACTACTTTCCCATTGGATAAGGTGGTGTCTGTGTTCTATACCACCATCACTCCGATGTTAAACCCACTCATCTATACTCTGAGGAATGAAGATGTAAAGAACGCTGTGAAGCGACAATGGAGTCGCAAGTTCTCCTTGAAGGAAAAGCAGAAGGGATAGTTTGTCAGAATTGCAAAATCAGAGAACTAGCTGATACCTCCAATGGTCCTAATTTATTCATAATTTTAAGAAATAGTCCCTAAAATTCAGCTGTCTTTTACTATTCATCTAACAGGGAATAATTTGAGGCTATTTTAGGGGGTTAAACTTAAACCTTTCCATATGGGCAAAGTGTATCTTCTCTTCCTTCTAGAGTGGAAGAGTAAACATGCCTACTCATTATCTCATTTAACTGCTTTAGATCTCTTCTATTCCCATCAAACTCTCTGAAGCTACAGCTGAATGATTTAGAATGGGGTTATAAGAGAAAGATATCTCCAAGGAATCAGATCATTTCTCCTAGAAAAACGAGTCCAATTCTCAGGCGCTGCATTCTTGTTCTTTTCTTCTATCCTTCCTTCCTTCTTTTGTTTTATTCTTTCTTTCCTAGTCTTTCCCATAAATATTACAAAATCTAGTAAGGAAACAGATTTTTAAAGGGATAATTATAATACAATATAACAAATGCAGACATAGAAAGATATACGGCATACAATGAAGGGGGGGTTAGTAAAAATTGACAAATTGCCCAAAGGATGGTTTCTGTACAGGAAAAAAAAAGAGAGAGAAAAAGAGAGTATTTTACATATTTTAAGGTGGGGACCAATTTCTTTTAATGAGAATTTGAATGCTCTCTTCCTGCCCCCTAGTACTATGACAGTATTTTACTGAATGCAATCTTACTTTTTCTTTTGCTCTAGATTAACTAAAACAACTAGAATGAATTGACATTTGAACTATTGAAATGACTAAGCAGATGTAGTTCTGTTGGAAATTTTTAGTTAAACTTATTTTCAGTTCTTTAAAAGGACAAAATGGAATGAACACATTTTCTTTGATGCTGTTCTTAGTAAAGTGGGAGAATAGCTGGGTATTCTCAATATTTTGGAAAAGGTATTTTTCTTCTGAGGAACTTCTTTGGACCTTGTCCCATGATTCATATCTTTCAAATAATGTCTTGACTATTTTTATCCAACATTTATTTTCTGTATGCCTTAAGCAATCCTATATCTAATTTAAAAAATATCACTTGTTTTTTCTTGTTATTGTTTTTTAAAATGGATTCTTACCTCATTTCCACAACTTATGAAGGGTATAGGTAATGTATATTATTTCTTTTGTACTCACCATGTATAGCACAGAGATGGTTGCATAGTAGATACTTGTCAGAATTAGTTGGCTGTCATCCCAATATCCATTGTTTATTTTTTTTCTTAGTAACAGAGACCTTATATTATTTATAATGGCCCAGCTAACATATTGCATTGACCTGTCTCAAGCTTTTTAAACCTACAATTCAATAATTAAGAATGGGGTTATAAGAGAAAGATATCCCCTTAGCAGCTGGGTGTGGACAATATGATGTTAACAGTAGCTGGTAAGTAAGACTTTTGAAAACTCTTCAAAATTGTTTCTCTACTTTTCAGCCCATCTGTACATGATCACCATTGACATTTTATTACATTTCCTTATAGTTACTTTTCATGTTACTTTTCTTTTGTAAAAAGGGTCTTTCTATCCTTTTTTTAAAAAAACCTGATTTTTTAAGATCAACAATAAACACACTGAAATTATATTTAAAATGGCAGGCTACATTAGTTTTCCTTTTCCTTCCTAAGATCTAAGTATAATAATAACAATAACAAGAACAGCAAAGAAAAAAGTTTAGACCCACAAGAACAAAGAAAACAGGACAGAAGTTAGATGCAGACAAGAGATTCCAGCAAAAGTTTGGAAGAGAGAAGACAAAGGAGTAGTGACTGATTTGTCAGGGTAGAGAAGGCTGACTCTGAAGCACCAACAGAGAGGAATACTAAGGGGAAGTGCACAGATCCAGCTCTTGGAATCCCTGAGATGTTTGGGATGCCAGGACACCAGGTCAGGGGGATGGTGAGGTTCAGAGCTGGTAATAGAGATTAAGGAAAAGTTGGATCTCCAGTCCTTTCTTTCCACACCTCACTTCCAGATGCTAACAGAGGCATGAGTGTCACAAACAGAATATTGGCATCTTTGCTTAAAAAGCTGAATGGTAATAGAGAAAAGTCACATTCTGACCTTGGAGATCACAAATGGAATTGCTGTCTCTCTACTGGAACCCTGCCCAGGAGCCTACCAATTAGTAAGCTCTGCCCTATTGTTCCAGAGCTTAAGAGATAAATTTTTTGGTGCCTCATTCTTTAATATACATAAGACATTTGAAGAAAAATAAAGTAAGCCTTTATGAAAGCCAAAAGGAATCTAGTGAAATAGGAGATAACAGGAAAAAAAAAAAACAACTTAAAAACGTCGTATCTTCACATCGATGAGAGAAAATATTTGCAATCTTGAAATGAGAATATGATGCTTTGAAAAAATAGAGAAAAATTATTTTTATAAACTAAATAAAATAAACTAAAAAGAACAATAAATAAAATAAAAAATCAACAGAGAGTTAAAGAAGTAAAAAAAGTAGTCAAAGAAGTCATACAAGTAAAGAAGTCTCCATGAAAGTAGAATAAAAAATCAAAGAAATGGAAAAATCAAAAGATGAAGACAAAAAACATAAAGAATCAAGTCAAGAGGCAAACTATTCAACTCACATGTGTTCTAGGAGAACAGAGAAAACAGAAGTGATGAATTTAAAAGAAACAATGAAAATAAATCTCTGATAACAGATAGGCTTAAGTTTCTGGATATGAAAGATTTACTGAATATGATAAAAAAAAATACCATACAACAAATGCTGGTGTGGATGCAGAGATAGGAACACTCATACCCTGCTGGTGGGACTGCAAACTAGTGCAACCTCTATAGAAAGTAGTGCGGAGATGCCTCAAAGAACTAAAAGTAGAATTACCATTTGACCCAGCAATCCCACTACTGGGTATTTGCCCAAAGGAAAAAAAGACAGTCTGTAATAAAGACATCTGCTCTTGAATGTTTATAGCAGCACAATTCACAATTGCAAAGATGTGGAAACAACCCAAGTGCCTATCAATACCTGAGTGGATTAATAAAATGTGTTATATGTATACCATGGAGTAATTCTCAGCCATTAGAAAAAGGTGAACTAATACCTCTTGTATTAACCTGGACGTAACTGGAGACCATTCTTCTAAGTGAAACACCACAAGAATGAAAAAACAAACACCATATGTACTCACCATTCAATTGGAACTCATCAGTCAACATTTATGTGCACATATGGAAATAATATTCATCAGAAATCAAGCAGGTTCGGGGGGGAGGTGGAGGTGGATAAATTTATACCTAACAGGTACAATGCATACTATCTGGGGGATGGGCACACTTACAACTTTGACTCAAATGGTACAAAAGCAATTTATGTAACCAAAATGTTTGTACCCCCATAATATTCTGAAATTAAAAAAACAAGGAAAATAAATGATCCTAATACAAAACGAAAGAAAAAACAATGCCAAATCACATTATGAAATTTTATTACCCTAAAGATGGAAAAGATTATAAAATTATTAAGAAAAAAGAAAATGCATAGACCATAAATAAATGAGCAAAAATTTGAATGGCATGAATATGCTCCATAGCAAAGCTGTACCCTAGAGTACAGTGGAAAAGTGTCTCCAACTGATTTTCAGCCTAGAATTGTATACAAACAAAAACATCAATTAGGAAGATAGAATTAAACATTTTTAGTCATGCAAAGATTTATAAAATTTACTTCACAATTATCCTTTTTTTTTTTTTTTTTGAAGTTTGGGATAATGTGTTCCAGTAAAACAAGAGGAAGAGAGAGGATTCGGAAATCAGTGTATACTTGAGAGGCTGAGGTGGGAAGATGGCTTGAGCCCAGGAGTTGAAGGCTGTGCAGTGAGCTATGATCATGCCACTGCACTCCAGCCTGGACTACAGAGTGAGACTCTATCTCTAAAAAAAACCCAACCAACCAACCAAATAAATAAGTCATGTATATAATGCAGGGAGTGGCCAAAGGCAGTCTTTTCTGTTTTTTTTTTCCACACCAGATGGGTAATGTGCCAATGTCGTAACAAGTTTGAGGGAGGCCGATCTCACACATAAGTGTGGAAACGAATCATCACACTTATGAACACCGAAAGTATCAAAAGGTACTTTTAAGATGACAACTGTGCAGGAGGCATAGGGAGCAACAGAAATGTATGAAAGAAGAATGGAAGCCCCCAGGATGAAAGTTTTTAGGAAATAGAGAGGGAAGAGTGGGAATTTATATTATCTGATATGTTGAGCATCTTAGTTGTAAGGGTGCTGTCAATAGGATGGAACAAGTTGATACATTTAAGGATGCATTTATAGAAAATTATATCACTTAGGGTCCTAACAGGAAGCTGATGACACACTCAAAATAGGACAATTCATTTTATTAATCCACTCATGTATTGATGGGCACTTGGGTTGTTTCCACATCTTTGCAATTGTGAATTGTGCTGCTATAAACATTCAAGAGCAGATGTCTTTATTATAGAATGTCTTTTTTTCCTTTGGGTAAATACCCAGTAGTGGGATTGCTGGATCAAATGGTAATTCTACTTTTAATTCTTTGAGGTATCTTCATACTACTTTCCACAGAGGTTGTACTAATTTGCAGTCCCACTGGCAGTGTATGAGAGTCCTCTCTCTCTGCATCCACGCCAACATCTGTTGTTTTGGGACTTTTTGATATAAGCCAATCTCACTGGAGTTAAGTGACATCTCATTGCAGTTTTGATTTGCATTTCCCTGATGATTAAAGAAGTTGAGCAATTTTTTATATGTTTGTTGGCATTATTTTGTCTTCTTTTAAAAAGTTTCTGTTCATGTCCTTTGCCCACTTTTTAATGGGGTTGTTTGATTTTTTCTTGTTGATTTTCCTAATTCTGTATAGATTCTGGTTATCAGCCCTTTATCAGATGTGTAGCATGCAAATATTTTCTCCCATTCTGTAGGTTGTCTGTTCACTCTAGTGATAGTTTCCTTGGCTGTGCAGAAGCTTTTTAATTTGATCAGATCCCATTTATTTATTTTTGTTCCTGCTGTGATTACTTTGGGGGGTCTTCTTCATAAATTCTTTGCCTAGGCCAATGTCTATATGTATACCATGGAGTACTACTCAGCCATAAAAAACAGTGGTGACTTAATTCCTCTGGTGTTATCCTGGATGGAGCTAGAGCCCATTCTTTGAAGTGAAGTATCACAGGAATGGAAAAACAAGCCCCACTGGTTCTCACCATCAAACTGGTACTAACTGATCAATACTTATGTGCACAAATGGAAATAATATTTATTGGGTGTCGGGCAGGTGGGAGTGGGGTGGAGGGATGGGTAAACTCACACTTATTGGGTGTGGGGTGCATTTTCTGGGGGATATCCATGCTTGTAGTTCTGACTTGGGCAGTGCATAGGCAATATATGTAACCAAAGTGTTTCTATCCCCATAATATTCTGAAATTTAAAAATGAAAAAAAAAATAGGATAATTCAAAAAAGGTTTATTCACAAAGAGACTGTCCAAAAAGTTGTAGATATGAAGGAGCCACATGGGCCAGTGCCATAATGTGAGGAGAGATGCAGCATAGTTGTTAACACCATTATGCCTCAATGGATTCGGAGAGAGAGTAAGTACAGAAACCCAAGAGGAAAGAGATTTGAGAGGAGCAATGACCTTCAATGGGAAGTCAGTTGGCAGGTGGCCAAGGGAATGAATATCTCTAGCTTATTCTTCCCTCTCCCCAGTTTTATTGAGGTATAATTGACAAATAGGAATTGTTTATATTTAAGTGTGCCACGATGTTTTGATATATGTATACATTATGAAATGATCACCACATGTAAACTAATTAACATATCCATTGCTTCACATAATGGCGAGAACCCTTAAGATCTACTCTGTTAGCAGATGTCAAGTAAACAATACAATATTGTACTGTAATGCAGTCACTTATACATTAGATTTCCAGAACTCATTCATCTTACATAATGGAAACTTTGTAGCCTTTGATCAACAACTCTTCATTACCCTCTCCCCTGTCCCAACTACCATTCTATCCTTAATTTTAATATTTTAGATTGTGCATGTAAGTGAGATAATGCAGTATTTGTCCTCCCATATCTGGCTTTTTAAAGGCTGAATAATATTCTATTGCATGTATATACTAGATTTTCCCTAGCTTTATTGAGGTATTCACAAATGAAAACTGCATGTGTTTAGGGTATACAACATGATGTTTTGATATATGCATACCACAGTTACACTTATTAACATATTCATCACATCACATAGTCACTATTTTGTGTGTGGAGGGGTAAGAAAACTTGTGATCTACTCTCTTAGAAAATTTCACATGTACAAGACATTATTATTAACTACAGTCACCATGTTGTAAATTAGGTCTCCAGTACTTATTCATCTTGTAGCTGAAAGTTTGTACCCTTCGACCAATGTCTCCTCTTTCCCTCCTCTCCCAGCCCCTGGTAATCACCACTCTACTCTCTGTGACTATGAATTTGACTTTTTTTTTTTAAGATTCCACCTATAAGTGATATCATGCAGTATATGTCTTTCTGTGTCTGGCTTATTTCACTTAGCATAATGTCCTCCAGATTCATCCATGTTGTTGCAAATGGCAGAATTTCCTTCATTATTTAAAGGCTGAATAATATTCCATTGTATACATATGTACCACATTTTTTATGCATTCATCTATAGATGGACACTTAAGTTGTTTTTATATCTTGGCTATTGTTACAATGCTGCAATGAATGTGAGTGTGCAGATATCTCTTTGAGATAGTAGTTTTATTTCCTTTGCATATATACCCAGAAGTCAGATTGCTGTATCATATGATAGGTTTATTGTTAACTTCTTGAGGAACCTCCATATTGTTTTCCATAATGGCTGTACCAATTTACATTCCTACCAAAAGTTTACAAGGGTTTCTTTTTATCCACATCCTTGCCAGTGCACATATTATCTTTTGGCTTTTTGATAGTAGCCATTCTGACAGGTGAGAAGTGATATCTCAATGGGGTTTTGATTTGCCCTAATGTTTACTGATTTTGAGCATTTTTTCATATACCTGTTGGCCATTTGTATGTCTTCTGTGGAAAAATGTCTATTCAGGTTCTTTGTCTATTTTTAAAAAAAGTTTTTTTTCTTTTTGGCTATTGAGTTGTATAAATTCATTACATATTTTGGACATTAACTCTTTCTGGGTATATGCTACAAAAATACTTTCTCCCGTTCCATAGGTTTCCCTTTCAACAAAAAAAAAGTCAAGCTGAGACCAATGTCAAGGAACTTTTCCCCTATGTTTACTTCTAGGAGTTTTATGGGGTGAAGTATTATGTTAATTATTTCATTCATTTGAATTGATTTTTGTGAATATTGTAAGAGAAGGGTCCAATTTCATCTTTTTTGCATGTGGGTATTCAACAGCATTTATTGAAGAGTCTATCCTTCCCCTATTGTGTATTCTTGGTGTCTTTATTGAAAATTAGTTGACTGTATATATATGCATATTTTGTTCCAATGCAATTTATTGGATGATTTATTATCTCCAAATTAATTTAAGAGGCCAATATCTACTTTGTCACCCACTAAATTCTAGTATATTTAGATATATTACTGTATTTGTTCCTTTAATATCTTTATATTTTGGTGACAATACCAGATGATATTTCTATAGTTCATTAGTTTGCCCTTAAAAAATATTCATAATTTTTCTAGTGTATATATTTTTCCAGCTGAAATTTAGAATCATTTTTGTCAATAACCCCAAAATCCTTTTGAAAATTTGATTTGTACTGTACTTAAACTTATATATTAATTTAAGGAAAATTATTATTGTTCATTATTACTCTGGCTAGTCAGTATCATATTATGTCTTTTTATTTATTCCAATTATTTATATATTTTAATAAAGACTTGTTATTTATTAATATAAATCCTTTATACTTTTTAGTAGGCATTTTTTAGTTATCTTATTTTTGTTATTAATGTTGGCTAAAATATTGTAAATTCTGGAGTTCTCAAATACAGTTACAAACAAAAACGGATATACACTATCATGTTTGTTGATCAAACTTTGTATAAATATTTAGCCAAAGCAATAAGATGAAAGATGGTAACTTCTGTAAATTTTGGAATTAAATTAGTACTATGTGTACTTAATTGGATCTTAAAACTCTCTAGGTATTTTTTTAATTATCATGTATAACATTTCTACATGAAATGTTGCCTTCTGTTCAATGTTTCATTTGTTCATTTTCCATTGCTTTTAATTACTTTTCTGTCAATCTCACATTATTTTATTCTAACTTTTGTCTCAAACAAGAAAAGAAGTACTCAGACTCCATATCCTGTGTGGATGTCTCTATAATCTTCTTCTGAATATACCTGAAGAACTAGAAACAAGTCCACTTCCCAGAAACTGACACGTTTTCACCTTAAGCACTTGTACTTTGTCATGGTCTGTCTTTCTCTTATCTTAACTGGAAGTTTCTATGTTCTAGGCATATCTGACATCAGAAAAATGAATCTCCCAGAATGCCTTGCTATCACAGTTCTTCCTCCCTTAACTTGCATTTATAGCACTTTACTTGTAGGGATTATAGGATTAAAATATAGGGCCCTTATTATAGAAGTGGGCCTAAAATATATGGCCCACTTCTAACCTTTTCTAGTTGGTCTTCTGAAACTTCAGTTGCTGTGATTATTTCTCTGTAAGAACACATCTGGAAGGGAAAGAGAGGGCTGGTTGCTCAGGTTCTCTGAGCCAGGGCAAGTGTTTTTTCAATTAGTCTTTGTTTAATGAAGCAGTTCTAAGGTATGCTATGGGCTAAAATCTAGGTAGCATAAAATAGTAATTTGGCATTATTTTCTCAGTAATTAATGTTTATTCTCTCAAGAATCTGCAATATATTATGTATTAGTCTTATTGATGTTTTTATTATTTCTGGATCTTCATGTGCATCTAATAAAAATTTGAAACAATCTGAATTGAGGCTTTTCAACCATTTAAAACCGAACATAATCTGAACTTTTAATTTTTTGTGTTGAAAAAACTATCTACAAATACCTATTTGTTCCTATGAACCCTTTGAGACCATTTAGAGAAAAGTACATTTTAAGCCCTTGCTGAGTCTTTTTTTTATCTTCAACTTAATCACAGGACTTCAGCAGTTTCTGAAAGAATGCTTCATAGACTTTTCATGGATTACTGATGAGGCAATTTTTTAAAATTAAAAAGTACTTCTGTTGTCTTCACTTCACAACCTTTAAGTGTGGCTATTCAGAGTATAATACGCAAGTAATTTTAGGAGAACAATTTCTGAAAGATGTGAGAGATCAGGCTGACAGAATAAAATTGAGATAGAAGCAAACGTTATTTATCATAGAACATTTAATTTGTTAAAGTACACTCTATAAGAGAATCATTAAATTAGTATGAAGCTGTGGGATCGAAGATTGCATATGTAGTAAAATACAATTTAGTTCATCATACATTCACTTAATATTTACAGTGTACTATTTACTATGGTCAATGTGGTGATTAGCCCAACAAAATTCCTGCTTTCCTGTAATTGATTATTTAGTTTAGGATCCACCATGTTCATGCATACAAGGGTAATTGCTAGTATAAAACTGCTATTTTTAAGTGAGAGGCATAGACAACTATTTACACTTACTACTGTAAATATTAAGTGAATGTGTGATGAACTAAATTGTACTTTACTACATATGGATGGATTAGATGGGAGAGTCAATTATAGGTTGATTTATGGGGATAAGAACTGTTTCTCTTTTGCTCATCATTGTTTTCTGGTGCCTAGTATAGTGTCTGATGTATAGCAGGTAATCATTAGGCACGAGTAGAAGACACTAATTCTATAATTATAAACTATAATTCTAATAAAATTAGAAATATAGTTTGAATTAAGGGGTTAGCCCTCATGACCTTTTTTGCAAATGGTGGGACACTGTTCAAGCAATGTATGCAGTATTAATATTGGATTTTGACAGATCTCCATTTTCCCAAGGATTCAGCATCTCTAAGTGACACAGTCCTTTGGGACAGTAGAATTGGAAATGCACATCATACTCTAGAGGGCATACTGCACATCATAACATTTTCCACCCTTAATCCTGGGAAATTAGCCATTTTCCTTACTTGTCGTGTGCAACTCAAAAGTTGTGTTTCTATGCTGCTTGGATAAAGTATACCTCAACTTTTAAATTATTCCCTCAGGGATTTTATTCCTACCTGACTTTTCCTGGCCTCCAGAGAAATGATCTTTGTAGTTACAGCCCATGGTTCTAGTGAGCTCATTGTTACATCAGGACAGGAATTGATATATACCAAAATATAGATGACAAAGCCCTCTATTGTGGTTGGGGGAAGATGCATCTTCTACTCCTTCCCCATAGTCCCTGACAATACCAAGATCGGCACAGTAATGGGTAGGTGCAATGTTGTTAAAATATTTACATAAACCACTTTATTTTTGAGACAATGAGATGGATATAATGATGGGAATTACTATGTAAAATGCTCAGAGACTGGTGGTAAGAGTCAGAAAGGCTCACGCAAGGAAATGTCTCAGAGAAACGTGCTGATGGCACAGAGCAGATCTTACCCATGGAGTTGGTGAACAAACTGCTCTTTCTTTGGCTTGAGCCCAACAATTAAAGCATTTCAAATTCAGGGGTGAAGAGGGTATTGAGAAGATACCTTGGTCGTCTCATACTTACAGAATGAGCCATTCTTAAACAAGCTCAAACAGAAAAGGCTGTTTTGATTTACAAGTCTTCAGAGACTGCCAAATCATTAAAATAGACTGCTAAAATTTTGAATCCTATCACCCCTGAAAGGAAGTCAGGAAAAATCCCAAGATCTTTAGTTACTTCTTATGATGGTGTTTCAGGGTGAGCCCTGGGAAGGGGATGGGACAGTTGGGTCCTGAGATGTTTCATTTTGAAGGGGTTGGAGTTGGTAGTAGTAACAACTTTGAAAACAATAGAAAAACAAATGAGCAACTTAAAAGCAAAGAGACTCCTGCTTGAAAGTAACGTGGGCAGAATAGGTATTTTATAAAGAGAATTCTAGGAAACGAAATCAGGAATCATGAAGCAGAGTCAGGAAAGATTAAATAAATTAATAAAATAATTAGGTTTGGAAGTATTTGACGATTCTTTCAAAGTCCTTTATTCATTTATTTATTCATCTAAAAATCCATTTAATCATCCATCCATTCATTCATCTACCCAACAAACACATATTGAAGACCATAGTGTGCAAGTGCTTAGGCACTGGACAGATATATGAACTAGACATGTTCCATGACCTCAAGGGGCTCAGAGTTTCTGTTATATTTTGGTCAAAATATAAACTGAGGGCTGGGTGTGGTGGCCTGCAGCTATAGTCCCAGCTACTCTGGAGGCTGTGGCAGGAGGATGGCTTGAGCCCAAGAGATGGAGGTTGCAGTGAGCTATGATGATGCCACTGCATTCTAGCTGGAGTAACAAAATGAGACCTCATCTCAAAAAAAAGAAAATATATATATATATAAACTGAAAAATTACAATATAATGAGTTAAATTTTTACTGGAAGTGTAAACAGAGTGCTACTATGGAGGCATAGAAATATGACATTTCTTTGGAGCTTGTTCATAAAAAATTCATACGAAATTTCAGGCATTTTAGAAAAAAAGCCTTCTGAGGGATTCCCGGAGGATTTAATAATAGTGATTCATTAACAGTCACATAGAACTGTGGGTCTGGGAAAAAGAGGGGGAGATTGTGGTGTTTAGAAGTCAGAGGTGCTTGTCCTCCTCTCCAGGCTATTTCTTAGGCTTGTTCTTAGTTTTCCAGGTCTAAGGATAGCAGATGGGGTAGAGAAGTATAAACAGATATTAAAGGGAAATATTTTGGAAATCATGTTAGGATGATAGTTTCCCAACTGAACTTGCTACTTTGCTACTTTACACAGCTAGTAAGGGGTTCAGCTGTGATTAGAACCAAGGCACTAACACTCTGTATCTGTTATAAGAGAAACAAGCAGCAAATGATCCTCAAAATGTTCTCATATTGAGATCAGCCCTTCCCTGATCTTAATGCTTTCTTTTAGCCTAGTTTACTGTGGGAAAAATGTATACAGAAAATCAACATAACTACTACATCCTGATATTTTCTGCTATTGGTTTATTTATGAGACTTGAGGTCCCTGGGTCTCCATATACCCATATATATGGTGGAAATGCTTTTGTACACGCCTTCCTCACCATCTCACAGAATAAGATAGGAGAGCTTGATATTTTAGGAATAGGAAAATCCAAGTTATTTCTTTTAGCTGTTGTATGTATGCACAATGCATATATTCCATCACTGTTCCTCACGTTGTCATCCACATCATTTTTAATTTACCTTTCTGGGACTTTTATTTTCAATTTACTTTTATTTTCATAGAATCATAGAATTTTAGAGCTAGAATATTCCTTAAAATTCTAGTGAAAATCCCTCATGTTGCTAGGAAGAAACTGTTGTAGAGGAAGGTTGAATGACCTCAACATCACACAGATTCTTGTTTTCCCCCAAAGCATTGATTCTCTTGAGAAGAGCTCACAGTTCACTCACCTACAAGGAGGGCCCCTGTATACCTAGGTATTTCCATAGTCATCCTCCAGGTACTACATCCCTGCAAATTAAAAAAAGGAGTTCACTGGATATTATTAAAAGAGGAGCAGGCTTACATGTAGAAACTTGGGAAGAGTAGGTGAGTGGATGTAAGACAAAATAAAAACCTTCTTAACCAACTTATCTAGCTGCTCTAAGGGTAAGCACTGATTTGGAATTGATATCCCCTTCTACATGGCAGCCCTAGAAAGAAATTCCCTAACTCAGTCCCCATGGATTGCTTATCTCCCCCAAGAGTTCCGCACAAACAAAGTTCTTTGCTCTGGGTTTTCTTGGCACAATTCCCAGCCTTGCTTAGAGTGTGACAGGGCAAACCTAAATATGTATAGTAGATTCAGCCAAATTTTATCAAGGACCTGGAATGTGCTGGATGAACCTCATTTTAGACATCAAAGATATAAAGAACTTTTAAAAAAAGCCATTATAGAGCTCAATTTCCAGGTGCCTTTGGTAGTACAATAATAGAAACACACAATCCACCATTAAATTTTGCCAGTTGCATCTTCTAAATATTTTTGAAACTATGCAACTCTCTAAATAGTTATTGTTACATCTTTAATTTAAGCAACATAATTTTTCCCATAGTCTTGTCTCACTCCAATTTATTCACATGGTAGCCAGGGTGGTATTTCCAAGTTGAAAATCCTGTTGAACTATTCCCTAGGTTTTATTTTAAAATATATTGGAAGCTATTAAAATCCAATTGTCTTATCATGTACTACATTTTGTTGTCTTTGACTATCTCTTTATTCTGCTCTCGTGCCTTTACTAGTGCATGTCCCCTGTGGTTCCTAGAAACTCTTTCCTGCCACAGGGCCTTTGCATTTTCTGTTCTCTATTCCTAAAATGCTTTCCTACACACTTTCAAAGTTAGTG
Source organism: Daubentonia madagascariensis (assembly GCA_023783475.1). Classification (NCBI taxonomy): domain Eukaryota; kingdom Metazoa; phylum Chordata; class Mammalia; order Primates; family Daubentoniidae; genus Daubentonia; species Daubentonia madagascariensis. The sequence continues at coordinate 65,040 of JAKFHU010000124.1, read as the reverse complement.
AAATGTCACCAATTCAAAGAGAAGCTTTTCTAAAACACCCCATCACTACACATCACCCTACCACCACCATTTTCTCTCTATACTAGTCTCCTTTTTTCCTACTTGTGTCTTATCACTACTGACAATTATCTTATTTGACTTATTCATATTTTATTTATTTGTTATTTTTTTGTTTACTTTGTCTATATTTCTGGAATGGAAGTCTAATGAGGTGGAAATTATCTTTCTGTCCATTGTTTTAGTCTCAGAAGTTAGCACATAGCAGATACTCCCTAAATATTTGTTGAATAAACAAATGAATAATTTACAGAAGTGACACAGAAGCTATATATTTGGCTTTAGAGCCTTTAATATCATGTGTAGAGAGCTTTGTTTTGATGTGTGTTAAATGGCAAATGCTGGCCGGTCAGAATTATGTGTTTTATGATATTTCAGGCCATGGTGTCAAGTTAATGTAGGGAAAATATGTATTGGTCCTTCATTGAGGAAGTGGCATTGTTTCACGGTGTGTGTGTGTGTGTGAGGTGTGTTATGAGTAGCAGCCGAGCACTGCTAGCTTGGGGAATAGGGGGTTGGATTGCCTGCCTGCCTATGGATTGAGATGCTCCAGTAAAATGTCTCTTTTCAACTTGCTGGTTGTAAGGGGTGGAGGAAAGAGATGAAATGAATGCTTTGCATTCTTTTCATAAAAAATAAATGAGGTTAGTTTTGGTTCTTAATGCAAAGTATATATCATTAGTTTCCACTTTTATTTCATATCTTGAACATTGAGGTAAAAAAGGAAATCTCTTTGAATACTTTCTGGTAAAATGACCTTTTCTATTTCATAATACCGATATGTGTTTGTTTTTCCAAGACATCCACCTTCATTTCCCTAAATTCTTTCTTTCTAGATTAGTGCCATTTTCTACTTCCTTTTTGGTGAGATAGGTATAGAATAGGACAGAGGAGAAAGGGGTGACTTGTATGACAATAATCAGAATCATATCACTGTCTTCTCTGAAAATAAAAAAGAAAAGCTTAGGGTCTTATAACAGTATTTACTACTTTGAAATATTCATCTCCTTTCAATAATGAGGACAATTATTCAATCAAGAACAAATAACCTAATCACTTCCATCTGTTCAAAAACTATATAGCAAAATATACAAATGAACTGAGTAATCATAATATTCTAAATGCTCTTGGTAGAGATTTTTTTGATTGTTGGAAACACAAAGTATATTCATCAGTGAATGTAAATGAGTTAGTATGCTGCAAGGTTACAATTATATACTTCTTGTGCTGTTATGAAGGCTATGGGATGCCTTCTCCAGATAAATACAGTAAAACCATTGCTTTCTGGAATCTTGGGAAATATGTCATTCTGGATAACTAAGTTTTTAAGAAAGTTGAGGATTGAAAACTGGCAACTGGTTGATTAAACTATTTCTAAACCAAATTTTAAATCTCCCTATCTTACTAAATATGCTTAATCAACTCACTGAGGCCTACATTGGGCAATTCATGGTCATAGAGATATTTGCCTTTCTTTCTAAATAGTCCCACATTTCTGACTTTCTGAATGTTTCTGTCTTTCTGCCTGTTCTCTTGCTGTCAGATTTCTGGAAAACTCTGGTCTTTTCTTGACATGTCTACTTGTAATAACTTACCCCTTCTTCATACTACAATGCTCCTATAACATATTGGAAGTCATATGTCTATGTTTGTTAAAATCATGTACAACTTGAGCCAGTAGGTTCCAAGGAAGGAAAATTCTGTTTCTTTAATCAATAGTATGCACAGTGTCCACGAGTGCCTGGACACTGTCACATCTATTTGGTTTTATAGAACCTTAACTTTTTTCTTATATTTGATTTTTTTTAAGCAACACTGAGGAGAGGCAATGTTATACAATATCACATCAGTAGAAAACAAGCAACTCTCTTGTATTTGCTGTTGGTTGCAGTAAATACTTTGGTATGGCAGTTTTTAACTTTACTTAAAAGAGGAAGCATATTTGGTAAAATGAATGATCATTTCCTTTTTATTTGACAGGTCTTGTTCTATCTAGTAGTTTCAGGTTCAATACTGGATCTTAAGCAAAATTTTAGAAATAATCTTATTCCCACTGTCACCTTGAAATGGCAATTAGTAGAGGATCAGCTTGGGTGGCAAGCATATCCATTTCTTAGATCACTATACCTTTTTCCTACTTTCTAGAAATGGTGGGGAAACATCTTGGTCAGGGTAGTATTGGGTATTGAGGGATCTGGTCACAGCCAGAAGATCTATTTTCAGGTAGGGCCCTGCATTGCTCTTTATTGTGGCTGGTTACTTATTACCAAGGATTAAGCTGTAAAAGTTTTGATTATGGAAAGAAAAGTCTTTTCATTACTCATGAAGCTTGTGATCTCTTTTATAAATTACAGTGAAAATACTGCCAGATCAACATATGTGATATTAGACAGCAAGTTTCCAAGGTGGTAAGATTTCCCAAAAAAAAGATCTAGAAAGAACAGTTTTCATCTCTGATTGCCAGTCTAAAATTTGGCTAAACTCAGAAGTGGCTGCATATATTGCTTACTAATGTAGGTGTTTGGAGGAAGGATTAGTACATTTGCCAAGTTTCATAAAAAATGGGATTTTATGACATTAACAAGCTGAGATTCGGGTTTCAGATATGTTGCACACATCATATGGTTTTAATGTTTCTAACTTTTAGGGTCATCTCTTACTCTCTCCCTATCTTGGTTTATCCCATATAAAATGGGGTGATCAAATGTATCCTAATGCAATCTCTTAATGATAGGGAACAGATGACAATTTTGATAGCGATGATAAAACCGAAGTTAAATGCTACTTTGAATAATTATAATTTATTTATTTTTCATAGCAATATCATGAAAAAAGTTAACTGAAGAAATGGAACCTGCAAATTATACCATGGTGACAGAATTTATTCTCACTGGCCTATCCCAAACGCGGGAGGTGCAACTAGTCCTATTTGTTATATTTTTATCCTTTTATTTGTTCATTCTTCCAGGGAATATCCTTATCATTTGCACCATCAGGCTTGACCCCCATCTGACTTCTCCCATGTATTTCCTGTTGGCTAATCTGGCCTTCCTTGATATTTGGTACTCCTCCATCACGGCCCCTAAAATACTTGTAGACTTCTTTGTGGAGAGGAAGATAATTTCCTTTGGAGGGTGCATTGCACAGCTCTTCTTCTTGCACTTTGTTGGGGCTTCGGAGATGTTCCTGCTCACAGTGATGGCCTTTGACCGCTATGCTGCTATCTGCCGCCCCCTCCACTATGCTACCATCATGAGTCGACGTCTCTGCTGTATCCTGGTGGCTCTTTCCTGGACGGGGGGCTTCATTCATTCTATAATACAGGTGTCTCTCATTGTTCGACTTCCCTTCTGTGGCCCCAGTGAGTTAGACAGTTACTTCTGTGACATCACACAGGTTGTCCGGATTGCCTGTGCCAACACCTTCCCAGAGGAGTTAGTGATGATCTTTAGTAGTGGTCTGATCTCTGTGGTGTGCTTCATTGCTCTGTTAATGTCCTATGCCTTCCTTTTGGCCATGCTCAAGAAACGCTCAGGCTCAGGTGAGAGTACCAACAGGGCCATGTCCACTTGCTATTCCCATATCACCATTGTGGTGTTAATGTTTGGGCCATCCATCTACATTTATGCACGTCCATTTGACTCTTTTTCCCTAGATAAAGTGGTGTCTGTGTTCCATACTGTAATATTCCCTTTACTTAATCCCATCATCTATACATTGAGAAACAAGGAAGTAAAGACAGGCATGAGGAAGCTGGTCAACAGGTATATTTTATGTAAAGAGAAGTGAAAAATAAATGATGTATTTTATAGTCCTCTTGAGGATCATTGTCCTAAAGTAGGAAGCATTTGACGTGGTAATAATGCTGCATTCACTTCCTCCTTTCATTTGTGTTTTTAAAATTTCACTATGATTTTCCTCTATTCCTCTTTATAGTAAAACAAAAAAAGGCATTAAGATGAAAATAAATTTACTTGTACCCACCCTGAAATTTCTGTCCTATCATTATTAGAATTTGAGATGTAGTAACGGCCTGATAACACACATTTTCACTAATTGTTCATTGAATAACTACCTGGAGAGGCTCTGGCTGTAAGGATAATGTATTGGGAAATAAAAAAATAAATGACACCTGCAAGACATGTTCATTATAAATATGAAGTAAGTGGCCAGCATATAAATGCAACTACTTTCAAGTTAGCAAATTAAATATTGTTGTCATATTTCAATGTTGGCCCAGTGGGATGGTGTTTGGTAAATCATCTTCCTGGGCCTGGAAAAACAGATTATCCATTTGTCCTTTATCTCTTTCTCTTCTCAGAGTTAATGATGGAAACCTAGGATTCATTACACAAGATACTTCAACTAGTATTTCAGGTGGTAGCCATTCAGTACTATTGGTGACAGAACTCAAGATTTTATCACATTATGGAAACAATTTTTATGAATTCAGAGCAGAGATTAGTTTGTTTGCTGCATGACATTTCTCTCGTTCCAGATGAAGCCTCCAGCCAACTAGTGGTTTTCATAGACAGTCTCTACTGACCTCCTTTAGAGTGAAAGCAGACATGAGAGGAAAGGGTTCTATATTGACTGGGATTGGTAGACATCTAGCTGTGTATTTTTTTTTAAAAAAAACTATTATCTTCTTTGCCACTTTTGTATGTATTCTGTATTTGCTAATTCTGCCTCTCATGTTAAACTTAAATTAGTAGGGTGCTGCTTTTGTTAGTACTTAAATTCAGAGTTCTTTCCCAGTGGCTGTTTTTTTTTAGTGCACATGGAAGGGACCTAGATATATTGATTCCCATGATCCTCTAATGAATTATTTATTAGAGATTGAATTCCTATTCCCTGACACTAAGAAATCAATTACTTTCCATGTTTCAGACTGTAAAAGGTAGATTAGAGTATTTGAGTTCATAGAATGTGTTTATTTAGTCATACTTAAATTTAAGTTTTCAATCTCAAAATTAGGGAGTCTTTCAACAAGGGTGAGAGCTCTTTGTGTGCATTGAGCTTTTTAGTCTTTTATTTTATTTGATGATGTAATAGTACTAGACTTTGAGGGATATAGATTCTTGTTAACATCAGAAATGAATATATATGAATAAATGGTAAAAAATAATCCTAGAGTTACTATTTGTGTACAGAGATTCTGTTTATTAATTGAGGAGGTAATTCGTGCCAGTCCCAGCATACCTCAGGTACACAGGATGGAATGATGGTACATAATGTTTGTTCTTTGTTTTGGGAATTTTTCCTTATGATGACCATCTTCCATCTCCAATGCTATGTGACTTCTCTTCTAGGAACCCAAAGGTACGAATTGAAGTTATGATTCCTGAATTTTGGGTTGACTGCTCATCACTTGGAAATGAGTAAAATAGTACAGTTCTCTAATGTTTTGTAACATAGCATAAAAATGTAAAATATAAAAGATATACATATATGTAATAAAAATGATGTATTATGTTTCTAGATTTTATTATATTACCTTATTGTCATTTCTCCATATCCAAACCAGCCAGATTTCTATTCTTTTTGTCACTTATCCATCATCTAAATAGGATTAATATTATTAGGAAAGAGACCACTGACTTGATATGCTCTTCAAATACCAGTATACTGCTACCACAGAGGACATTTTTTGAAAATATTGAAATTAGCTATAAGAAAGAAAAAAGCATAAAAACAGTAGCATGATAACCAATTGCTTACTTAGAAATATTATCTGAGATTAGAAACTAATACTGGTGGGGAAGTGGAGAACTTTTTTCCGACTAGTAAGCAGTAATGTAGCCTGATTCACGGAGAACATGATTCGAATAAGGGCTGGGGAAATTTCATCCCCTGCCTCCAAGGGGACATTGGCAATGCCTGGAGACATTTTTGGTGGTCACAGCTGGGGATTGCTATTGGCAGCTTGTACAGTTAAACATCCTACAAGGCACAGGACAGCCTCTCCCCACCCCAAACACACACACACACATACACACGCACACAAATTACCTAGCTCAAAATGTCAATAGTGACAAGGTTGACAAACTCTGTGAGACTGAGAAACTCTGACATAAATTAAATAGTGAGCAGGGATAAGGCAGGCTAGTATAGGAGAAGTAAGTATTAAACAGCCTCATACACCATCTTGTCACCTGCAGTACTACGTTCAAATAACCCAGTATCCTCAGCAGTCAAATACCAAATTTGCCTTGTGACTCCTTTTTCCCACATAACTCTTCTGTATTTCTTCTCAGTTGCTTCTAAATGTCTTTTAATTTTTTTTGTCTTTTACTCTTTTCTATTTCTACTTCCTTCCAAAACTGATGCTGAGCTTCCATTTTTAAAATTAGCTGTATCTGGATTGAACGAATTATCTTTATCCCAACATTGTGCTTAAACTTTGAATTATACACTGACTTGTGTGAGATGTTAGAACCCATGTTCCATCCATCTTGTAGTTTTTTTTTGCTAATCTCAATATTAACAAGATGGATTTTACTATTACATCTGGTAAAAAAATAGCCTTAGCATCCAAACAAAATTAAAGTTTTCCTGTTTTTTAATTGTAAAATATATGTTAATTAAAAGTTAAAAATATAAACACATAAGGGAAGAAACCAAATACCACTGGCATTCTTTTTCTCTGGGATTTGGGGGTTTCCTTTAACAAGGTTTATAAAATCTCCCCACCCAGCCCCATGGGAGGCAGGCTGATTGTCCTATCATGCATTACTTCATAATGTAATCCACTGTCATTAAGTAAGTGGAGATGGGGGTAGGGCACAAGCTACAAAATTCTTCAGACAGATAAGCGTAGCCCTCAGATTATATATCCAGAAAAACTGGCATTTAAATAAAAAAGCTACAGGTAGTTTTAAATATGCAACAAAAATCTGAGAATGTTGTTTCCAAGACCTTTTTTGAAGAAATTCTCAGAAAACAAACTTCAGTCAACCATATGAAGACAAAAAACCTAGGATAAAAGTATGGATATTAAATATATTATACAGTAGTTCCCCCCTTATTTGCAGAGGATACATCCCAAGACTCCCAGTGGATGCCGGAAACTACAGATACTACCAATACATATATTACACATATAAATATATTATGTTTTTTCCTATACAAACATACCTATGGTAAAGTTTAATTTATAAATTAGACATAATAAGAGATTAATAATAATAGCTAATAATACAATAGAACAATAATAACAATATGCCAGCATCACTACTCTTGCACTTTGGAAAAATTATTAAGCAAAATAAGGTTTACTTGAACACAAGGACTGTGATAACATGACAGTTCATCTAATAACCCAGACGGCCACTAAGTGACTAATGGGCAGGTAGCGTATAAAATGTGGACAAAGGGATGAATCATGTCCCTGGCAGGACAGAGCAGGGCAGGTCGAGATTTCATCACACTACTCACAATGGAATACAATTTAAAATTTGTGAATTGTTTATTGCTGGAATTTTCTATTTTAATATTTTCTGACAGCTGTTGATGATGAGTAACTGAAACTGCAGAAAGCAAAACTGTGGATTAAGGGGGACTACTGTATTTAATATAATATTAAGCTTATTAAACTTTATTAAACTATAAACCTAAGACCAAAACTAATCTGGGGATTCACATGGCAGAGCTGTATGAAGTGCTATATGCTGCAACAATACAGAAACCATAGAACTGCACTCTGTTTCCATCCAGCAGCACATTAGACAGCTTTCCTGGACCTCTCACAAAGAACAAATACACTTGTTGGACAAATATCTTTTGAAATATTTTGATAAGCTGGCAAAAACCCCCAAAACTTTATAGGATATTGAAAGTCTAAAAAATCAAATAAAATTGGCAACCCAGAGAAATAAATGAACAGAAATCAGCTTTTACTGTGAAGATTTGTGTTCTGTTTACAAGCCCACGAGGGTTGGTGGTGGGTGTACAGATGAATAGAAGACAAAGCCCAGAACTCACCCATTGATATGTTTACCCGGTGATATATTCCAAAACTAGCTGAGGTCCCAAAGGATATAGTTTCAGGGTAGTGGTGAGATAGTTTTTAAAAAATTCCACCACCCAAAAGATGCAAGAGAGATAGAAGGAGAATTAATGAACCACAAGTGGGCTCACACATATATTTTGAGTTTGAGTTTCGCTATAAGCTGATAATTTTGTTCAAAGTTTCTGGTTCCAGAGTCATAATGGCTCCTGACAGAAGGAAACACCATCCTCCATCCTCTGGAGGATCCTGTGTTTATTCCGGGACTCAAAATATTCTACAGATAAAAACTTTCAGGAAATAACAGCTTACAGTCAGACACCAGCTAGCACACAAAAATGCAAGGATCCATGAAGGACAGCCAGAAGGACAACAGACAGAAAGATCAAAACCACAAAAGAACTATAGAATATAAATTAAGTAAGCTCAGTACATTTGAAGAAATAAAGAAAAGATTGAAAATATCAATAAAGATAAAGATACTATAAAATATACAGGAAAATCATAAGAAAAACAAGAACTTTAGATTCAGATTGAAAATTCAATAAATGTATTTAATTATAAATTAGACACAACCAGAGAGAAATAGTAACCTAGAATATAGAGCTGAGGAAATAAACTACCCAGGGCAGAAACAAAATGAGTAAAAAAAATGAAAGAGATTAAGAGACACTGAAAACAAAATGAAAAGGTCTAAATATATCTCAGTTTCAAAGGAGAGGATAGACAAAATGTCAAGGAAGCAATATTGGAGATAATGCCGAAATTTTTTCCAAAACTAATAAAAGACACCAATCTCCATAATCGTGAATCCTACCAAAATAATAGTAGGACAAATTTTTAAAAATGTACATGTAGACACATCATAGTGGAACTGCAGATCAATAAAGACAACTGAGCAGATGTTGAACAAATGTGAACAGAAAAGCAGAGATTATTTTAAAGGAAGAAGGAGTCAGGGTAATATGTAACCCCTTCAACTGCAAAAATGTAACCTAGTGAAGAGTTACAATCAATGTTCCAGGAGAAAATGGTTGTCATCTCTGTGAAAATATAATCAAACAAAAACATCCTCAGAAAAACAGTAGGAGAGAAGGTTTGCCTCAAGCACACAATCACTGAAGGAAATTTCAAGAAATGTGCTTGAAACAAGAAAGTTATTGCAGATGGGAGATTTGAGATGACAGAGAAAAAGAATGGCAAGTGTGTGTGTAAATCTCTATAAACACCTACTGTATAAAACAGCAGCAACAATAAACAAACTTCTGATATATAGAAAAAGAAAGAACTGAAGTACATGAAAATATCATTGTGCAAGCCAAGAGTTGGTGCAATTGGAGTTAAATGTACTAAAATCTTTATGATTTTTTAGAAGATGGTGAGGTTATGTATTTATTTTTCACTTTGGTTGGTTATCAGTTTTCATAAGTTATACCACACACCACCAAAATCTTCTTGGTTTTACCCATCAAAAGTTTATTTTTCTCTTATTATGAGAAACCGCTGCAGCTTTTTCCAGAACACTGGAAAAAGAAAAAGAAATGAAAAATAGCAAATAAATTAGAAAGAATATTATTTAAATTAATAAATTGTTTAAGTTAATACAAGAAACTTGAGTCACGGTTCATGTATTGTTCTAGAGCTGTGCTATCTAATATAGTAGCCACAAGTAACACATGGCTAATTAATAAATAATATATATATATATATATATTTTAGAGACAGTTCTCCCTCTGTCACCCAGGCTGGAGTATAGTGGCTGCGCTCACTGTAACCTTGAACTCCTGGGCTCAAGCAATCCCCCCACCTCAGCCTCCTGAGTAGCTGGGACCACAAGTGTGCACCACCATGCCTGGCTAATTAAAATTATTTTTTTTGTAGAGACAGGATCATGTTGCCCGGGCTGGTCTCCAGCTCCTAGCCTCAAGCAATCCTCCTGCCTCAGTCTCTCAAATTGCTAGGATTACAGGTGAGAACCACCTTACCAGACCTAAATTTTAAAATTCAGTTCCTCAGTTGTACCACCCATATTTTAAGTGCCCAAACGGCTACATGTGGCTAGTGGCTATCATATTGGGCAGCATATATCTAGGGTTTACATTTATACCTTATATAATAAGATCATTTTTGGAATTTTTAGGTATCTATTGGGTCCATACTACGAGCAATGATAAAATTAGTATATACCTTTCTTACCTGTCCTCCAACTCAAATTACAGTAATTAAAAAGTGTTGTCTTTCTAATTTTATTTTTTTTACTGTTAAATATGTTTATAAATCAATTATTTAAATACAACTTTAATAATATGCGTTGACATTCAGAAATGACAGTTGAAAAAATTACTAAATACTTTCTCCCATCTTTTTATTTCCCTCCTAAATTTTGTTAATTATAATTACTTGTACAAACATTATGTATTAAAGAAATATCATAGGCTAATAAATTATAAATAAACCCAAGTATATTTATCACCTTTTTAAAAAAGAAATATTATCATTAACTTTGGAGTTTGCTACACACCCCTTCACCCCATTCTTTTTCCTTGTACTCAGAGAGACACTAATTTTATCCTTTTTCCAAAGATTCCTCAGTCTTCTATTGGTTGAAAGAAGTCTGATGTTCACCTGCACGGGAAAAAATCTCTTGTAGGTGATGTATTTTTTGCACGGGGGTCCATAGGATTTCTTCTTTATATTTAAAGTCCTACAGTTTCACTACAACATGTCTCAGAAGTGATGATTCTGAGCCAATTTTTAGCCTCATATATTCAGTTTATATCAGAAAATACAATACATACAGTTTTAAATATTTGTTTTTTCATAATCAATAAGACCGATTTCATCTGATATGAATTGGCAAAAAGAAAAGAAGAAGAACAAAGTGAGAGAAACTTACTACCTGATTTCAGGGCCTGTTATGAAGCTACAGTAAGCAAGAGAACATGGTACTGAGGCAAAGATGGAAAGACTGATGAAATAAAGTAGAACCTGCACAGACAGACTCACAGTTGGTAAACTGATTTTTTGATGTAGGCATCAATGCCATTACGTGAGAAAGGAAAGTGTTAAAATTATTCACAAATGATTCTAGAGCAACTGAATACTCATATGGAAAATGATTAACTTGGACCTCTACCTCACTGCCTACACAAAAGTTGATTTGAGCTGGATCATACGCCTTAATGTAGTAGCTAGAAATATAAAGCTTCTAGAAGAAAACATACAAGAATATGTTTGCTTACAAAATTGGAATAAGTAGTAATTTCTTAAACAGCATAAAAGCAGCTGTAATCCTAAAAAATGATAAATTAAACTTCAAAAAATTAAAAGTTACTGCTCATCAAAATACACCATTATGAAATTAATAAGCAAATCACACAGTGGGAGGGAAATTCTGACTCTCTTAATCTCTCTCTCTCTCTCCAAGTAAAAAATGTGCAAAAAATTTGAACAGGCACTTCAGAAAAGAAGATATACCAGTGACTAATAAGGTCATGAAAACATCACAACATAATTAATCACTAGAGAAATGATCCACAACATGTAATTGAGCATTCAGGCAGAGCACTTTCCTACTACTTTGTGGAACAGGCTAAAATTTTCCTCAGCAAAGCTCAGAAGGAAGAGAGGAAGAGGTTTATCAGGTGCCCCTAGGAGTATATAACATCTTGGAGACTAGATGCTTTCATATAAATGACTCAGTTTCTCCATTGCTTGTCAGTGCTGCATGGTTAGTGGATCAGACTCATACCATGGCACTAGGAGGGTAGTCAGCCCTCCTTCTCTTCGGCCCTTCAGAGGGACCTTTTTAGAAACTGATGTAGCCAATTGCCTGTACACCCCAGGTGTCCTGGACCCTGGATGCTCCACTAACATGGAGAAATATATTGAGTGCCTCCAAGTGCTCAGTCCCAGGCACTTGACACTATGCAGCAGCTCTGGGAGGTCTCAGCTCTGGAATGTTAAGTTGGGTATCTGTAGTAACTATCAGCAAAAACACAACACAGCAGCTGTCAAGGTGCAGGCCCTGTTTGCTACGCCTATTGTTTTAAAGGTACGCAGGATTTATTTTAGTCAGGCATGATAGACATACAGTCATGGAAATGACTTTCACAAAGGAAGAAGTTTTTATACTCACAGGTTTCTGGAAACAGGAGGCATGGCACAACACATAGGGGGCCACATGGAGAAGCACTAGGGTTGGTTACGTGAGTGGGGGAAGAGGGGAAAAAGTGGGCAAGAGCCTTTATTGTGGCTTCTGTGGCAATGAATGGGTGATGCAGGGTAAGCAGTTTTAGGATTGGCTAATATGAATAATTTTAGTGGGCTCTAGAGGATAGGGTCTGTCCCTAATTGTCTGATACCTAGCCCTGGAGTGATTAAGGCAGGGGAATAGTGGCCCAGAGTATAATAGCCTTATAAGTGCCTGATAAAAGAGGTGGTTGGAGTATGAGCTCTGGATAAGTTGCAGGTGAGGCCTGTACTATCTCTAGGAATTGGCTAGCCAGAGAAAGGGCAGCTCTTCCAGTGTTATGAAGGCCCATGATGTCAAAGCATCAGAAATACAGAAAATAAAAAGGCTTGAGTAAAACACAACACCAAATGTTGGTGAGTTGGTGGAGTGACTTGAACTTCCATACATTGTTGTTGGGATTTTATAATAGTTAAACACTTTGGAAAACTGAATAGAAATTTCAGGGAATTTTAGGCAGATGTAAACATACACCTACTTAATAACCCAATAATCCCACTTGTGTTTAGCCAAAAGAAATGAAAAAACATGTCTGCAAATTGACCTATCAACATGTTCATAAAAACCTTATTCATAGGCTAAGGTTTGAAACAACCCAAATGTCCACAATATTATAAAAATTATACTGAAAAGACTGAGTTATATATCTACAATGTGACATTATTTAGGAGTAAAAAGGAACAATGGTAGATAATGCAACAACATGCGTGAATCCCAGAATCATAATGTTGACTTTAAAAAGCCAGATACAAAAAAAAAGGTAATATCATTGTATTTTTATAAAAATCCAAGAAAAGGGAAACAAATCTATGATATTAGGGATTAGAAAGTTGTAGCTCACTATGGTGGCAGTTGGGTAGGGCAAATGGCAAAGATCACATGGAAACTTTCTGGAGTGATGGAAATATTCTTTATCTTGTTTGAAATGGTGGTTCCTTAAGTGCATATATTTAACAGAAGTTATCAAGTTGAACATTTAGATCTGTGCATTTTAATGTATATAAATTATATTTCAAGAATATAACCACAAATTTATTTTCATACTTGCTCACAAATACATATAAGCTCTTAAAGGATACAAAAGAAATAAATATTAGTTTTATGTTTTGAGGTATAGAGTGAAATGGGCATAAGGAGGACTGAGATGAAGAGGAAATTTCTCACTGTATGAAATATTTTTATTTTTATTTAAAAATGTGAATATATTACCCATTCAAAAATTAAATACATTTTAAAAACCAAATGTGATTAAAGCAGAATGTCTAATTTCCAACCTTCACCTGTTCCACTTATTCCCATATCTGTAAATTGCACAGCCATCTATGCAGTTATACCATCAAAAGTCCTGAGTTTATTCCTGCTTCCACACCTCTTATATCCAGCCCATCAACAAGGCCCATTGGCTATCTCTCCAAAATTTATCTTTGGTATAAATTCTTTCCTCTGTCTCCTTTTGTACATCCCAGCCTAACCTATTTATAGTACTTCAAATGCTCCCTACCTGGTCTCCTTGCTGCCACCCCTTGCCTTCTATAACCCATTTTTCACTCAGTAGCCAGAATAACATTTTAAACATGTAAATCACATAGGGGCTTATTACACCTCACATACAGAATGATGATCAGTTGCCATTTGGTCTATATCTGGCCCTACCGCTCTATCTTGCTTTGCTTTATTTTCATTTGCTCACTACTGTCTTGTCACACTGGCCTCCTTTCTGCTTCTCAGTGCACCAGTTCCTTCTTGCTTCATGGCCTCTCATCAGCTCTTCCTTCAGATCTTCACAGAGTTGGATTATTTTAGTCATTCAGATCTCAGGGGAAATGTCACTTCCTCAGAAAGGCCCTCCCTGGCCAGCTCACCTGGAATAGAGTCTCTTTCCCCACGTCTGTTATATTTTTATCATGGTACTCATCACAATCTGATGTCTTCTCTTTGATGTGTTTGCCTATTGTCTGTTTCCATCCATAAGGATGCAAAGTCCCCAGGAACAGAGACTTTTTCTCTTTTGTCTGGTGCTACATTGCAGACATTACAATACAGGCTGGCTTATGGTTTTAGCTTCTAAGGTTGTCTAAGATGACAAATCTTTCCCAGCAAGAATAACAAGCCCCCATTCTGGGGACTGATTTAGATTATTAGACTAATTTCATTTTAAGTATTATGGTAAACGTTAGGAAGTGAGGTCTCTGAATATGTCTATGATTATGGAAAAAAATCACACTTTAAAAAGTCTTTGGTGGCAAGAAAGACTGTAATATTCTCCAAGATGGTAATTTGTCTTCAGATATGTTTCTTCACATATCTCCCTTGTTTTGTTTTCTGTTTTAAAAATAAATACTGTTCTTTTAGCAGGTAACCTACAAAGGGAAACCTATCAGATTAACTGAAGATTTCTCAGCTGAAACCTTACAAGCCAGAAGGGACTGGGGACCCGTCCTCAGTCTTCTAAAACTAAATAATGGCCAACCCAGAATTCTTTATCCTGAAAAACTAAGCTTCTTATATGAGGGAGAAATAAAGACTTTTCCAGACAAGCAATCACTGATAGAATTAGTGAAGTCCAGACCAGCCCTGCAAGAAGTGCTTAGACCTGCATTGTACACTAACCAGCACAACAGACACCCACCAATGTAAAACTACCCAAAGGCTAAAACTCCAGAACTGAGATTTCACAGTAACTCAAGAGGTAAAACAAAACAAAAGACTACCCAACAGAATAAACAAAAATCTACCCTAAATATCAATTCTCTCAATAAATGTGAATGGCTTGAATTGCCCATTGAAGAGACATTGCTGAATGGATTAAAAAATACAAGCCAAGTATCTGCTGTCTCCAGGAAACACATCTTACACACAAGGACTCATTCAGACTCAAGGTGAAAGGATGGAATACAATTTTCCAGGCAAATGGAAACAAAAAGAAATCTGGAATACCCATTCTTATATCAGATGATATAAACTTTAAAGCAACAAAAGTAAGGAAAGACAAAGATGGTCACTATATATATAGTGGTGAAGGGAAAAATCTTACACGAAGATTTAACAATCCTAAATATTTATGCACCCAACACAGGAGCACCGAGATACATAAAGCAAATACTGCTTGATCTAGACAACATAATAAATAGCAATGCCATAATAGCAGGGGACTTCAACACCCCACTGAAAGAACTACACAGATCCTCAAAACAGAAAATAAACAAGGAAACAATGGACCTAAAGAGGACTCTAGAACATTTGGGCCTAACAGACATCTATAGAACACTCCACCCAAATAACACTGAATTTACGTTCTTCTCATCAGCTCATGGAACTTTCTTTAAAATTGATCACATCCTAGGCCACAAAACAGATCTAAACAAATTCAAAAAATTGAAATCATACCATGTATCTTTTCAGACCACAGCGGAATAAAATTAGAAATTAATTCCAACAGAAACTCACATCTTCAACCAAAAACATGGAAATTAAGCAATCTGTTGCTGAATGACTATTGGGTCAAGGAGGAGATTCAGATGGAAATCAAAAGATTCTTTGAACTAAATGATAATGGGCACACAAGTTATCAAAATCTGTGGGATACAACAAAAGCAGTCCTGAGAGGAAAACTTACCAGCTTAAATGCTCACATCCAAAAGACAGAAAGGTCACAAATCAGCAAGCTAATGAATCCTCTTAAGGAAATGAAAAGGAAGAGCAAAGCAATCCTAAACCCAGCAGAAGAAAAGAAATAACCAAGATCAGAGATGAATTAAATGAAATTGAGAATAAAAGAACAATACAGAAGATTAACAAAATGAAAAGTTGGATCTTTGAAAAGATAAACAAAATAGGCCACTTGCCAGGTTGACCAGAAACAGAAAGGTAAGGACTCTAATAAGCTCAATTAGAAATGAAAAAGGAGAGGTCAACTGATATCATGGAAATACAAAACATCATCTTCGAATACTACAAAAATCTCTATGCTCAAAGACATGAAAATGTGGAAGAAATGCACACATTCTTAGAAACACACTACCTCCTAGGCTCAACCAGGAAGAGTAGAATTCCTAAACTGACCAATGTCAAGCACTGAAATGGAAGCAGTAATAAAAAATCTTCCAACAAAAAAAAGCCCTGGACCAGACGGGTTCACACCTGAATTCTACCAAATCTACAAAGAAGAACTGGTGCCTATAGTGCACAAACTATTCAAAAACATCCAGAAGGGTGGAATCCTCCCAAACTCATTCTACAAAGCCAATATCACCTTGATACCAAAGCCAGGAAAGGACACAAAAAGAAGAGAAAACTACGGACCAATATCCCTTATGAATATAGATGCAAAAATTCTCAATAAAATCCTAGCAAACCAAATTCAAATGTACACCAAAAAAATAATCCATCACGATCAGGTGGCCCTCATTCCTGAGATGCAAGGATGGTTCAACATACACAAATCTATAATTTAAAAATAAAATTTTTATTTTAATAAAATAAATAAATAAAAAAATAAAAGCAAGAACAAAGACTATATGATCCTTTCAATAGATGCAGAAAAGGCTTTTGACAAAATCAAGCACCCTTTTATGATCAGAACTCTTAACAATATAGGCATAGATGGCTCATACCTCAAAATTATTAAAGCCATATACGATAAACCCACAGCCAATATCATACTGAATGGGGAAAAATTGAAAGAATTCCCCTTTAATACTGGAACCAGACAAGCTTGCCCACTATCTCCACTTCTATTCAACATAGTGCTGGAAGTCCTTGCCAAAGCAATCAGACAAGACAGAGGAATCAGGTGCATCCAAATGGGGGCAGAAGAGATCAAACTTTCACACTTTGTGGATGACATAATATTATATCTAGAAAACCCCAAAGATCCAACCAAGAGACTACTGGAATTGATAAAGGAATTCTGCAATCTCAGGATACAAAATCAATGTGCACAAATCAGTAGCCTTCGTATATGCCAATAACAGTCGAGCCGAGAAACAAATTAAAGATGCAATACCTTTCACAATAGCACCAAAGAAAATTAAATATTTAGAAACACATTTAACTAAGGAGGTGAAAAACCTATATAGGGAGAATTACAAAACAACGAGCAAAGAAATTGCAGAGGATGTAAACAGATGGAACACCATACCATGCTCTTGGATAGGTAGAATCAACACCGTTAAAATGTCTTTGCTACCTAAAGTGATTTACAGAATCTATGCAGTTCCTATCAAAATACTGACATCATTTTTTGAAGACCTAGAAAAAATAATTCTATGCTTCGTGTGGAACCACAGAAGACTCCGTCTAGCCAAAGCAATCTTAAGCAAAAAGAACAAATTGGGAGGGATCAATCTACCAGACTTCAAACTATAGTGCAAGGCTATAGTAACCAAAACAGCATGGTACTGGCACAAGAACGGAGACATAGACCAATGGAACAGGACTGAGAACCCAAATATAAAACCATCCTCATACTGTCATCTGTTCTTTGACTAATTAAACAAAAACATACACTGGGGAAAAGAATCCCAATTCAATAAATGGTGCTGGGGAAACTGGATGGCCATATGTAGAAGACTGAAACAAGATCCACACCTCTCACCTCTCACAAAAATCAACTCACGATGGATAACAGATTTAAACTTAAGATGTGAAAGCATAAGAATTCTAGAAGAAAACTTTGGAAAAACTCTAATAGACGTTGGCCTAGGCAAAGAATTTATGAAGAAGACCCCCAAAGCATTCACAGCAGCAACAAAAATAATTAAATGGGACCTGATCAAATTAAAAAGCTTCTGCACAGCCAAGGAAACTATCACTAGAGTGAACAGACAACCTACAGAATGGGAGAAAATATTTGCATGCTACACATCTGATAAAGGGCTGAAAACCAGAATCTGTACAAAGCTTAGGAAAATTAACAAGAAAAAATCAAACAACCCCATTAAAAAATGGGCAAAAAACATGAACAGAAACTTTTCAAAAGAAGACAGAATAATGGCCAGCAAACATATAAAAAATTGCTCAACTTCTTTAATCATCAGGAAATGCAAATCAAAACCACAATGAGCTATCACTTAACTGCAGTGAGATTGGCTTATATCAAAAAGTTCCAAAACAGCAAATGTTGGGGGGGATGTGGACAGATAGGAATACTCATACTCTGCTGGTTGGACTGCAAATTAGTAAAACCTCTATGGAAAGCAATATGGAGATACCTCAAAGAACTAAAAGTAGAACTACCATTTGATCCAGCAATCCCACTACTGGGTATTTACCCAAAGGAAAAAAATCATTCTATAATAAAGACATCTGTACTCGAATGTTTATAGTAGCACAATTCACAATTGCAAAGATGCAGAAACAACCCAGGTGCCCATCAATACACGAGTGGGTTAATAAAATGTGGTGTATGTATACAATGAAGTATTACTCATCAATAAAAAACAGCAGTGAATTAATACATCCTTGTATTATCTTGGATGGAGCTAGAGGCCATTCTTTGAAGTGAAGTATCACAAGAATGGAAAAACAAGTACCACTGGTACTCACCATCAAATTGGTACTAACTGATCAATACTTATGTCACACATGGCAATAATGTTCATCAGGAGGTGGGTAGGCGGGAGGGGGGTGGAGGGGATGGGTAAACTCTCACTGAATGGGTGTGGGGTGCACAGTGTGGGCGATGGCCACGGTTGTAGCTCTGACACGGGCAGTGCATGGGCAATATATACAGCCAAAGTGGTGTACCCCCATAATATTCTGAAATAAAAGGAAAAAAAATACTGTTTGTTTATCTGTTGAGTTCATTTTGTGTAAATGCTTTTACAGAATATGCATTTAATAAGCAGAATAAGTCTCTCTGGCTTTTTATGTTCATTTCCTATTTTCCTATTGCTCTCTGCATTTGTTTTCATTCTTTAATTCATCCTTTCTGTTTATGTTTTTATCTTTATGACTTTGTACATCTCTTTCACCTTCTCATTTTCTCTTTTTTCCCATTTCCTACTCCTTCCACTTCTGTCTCTTCAAAGTGGGCATAAGTTAGAGCCAAATATGTCTGATTATGCATTGTATTCATTTTAAAATTATGTTTAGTATTTTAATATTTATAATGGAGAAAATCTTTCTCTTTAAAACAAAAAGAAGTCTAGTAAAATTTAAATTATATTGCTTTCTACTATATGATTCTTAATTTTCTTCTGTTTAATAATATTTAATTAAAAATATTAATAGTTCTGTATTATCAATTTAGTGGAGCATAGGAGACACTTATTCCTGAAATGAAAACGACCAATGCTGAGAACACAGTAGGGTCTTTTTGAGAGGACACCGCCTCTTGAGGAATTAGTCAGTCCTACAATAAGGAGTGTTTGCGAACATCATTTATTTTCTCTTTGCCTACCTCTTTGTCACCAGAAATATGTTAAATCTAACATACTTACTACTGACTTGATCACATTACTTCCTTTCTTGATATAGCAGTGATTTCCTATCAGTTACATAATTTTTCTCTTTTTTAATTGTAATGTAAGAAATAAAATAACCTCCCTTGGATTTCTACCCATGCAGACCTAATAAACATGCTTCCCATTCTATAATCATTGACAGAATGTTGATTTTAGAACTCACAAGTGACATAGTGGCTCTTTAACTGATATATATTTGGCTATTTGTATCTAACATGTTTCCAGTCTCATTCTTTGACTATATGTCTTTGGCATTATAACAATTCCCACTAGAAGTGTTCTGCAGCTTTGTTAACCTTCAAATTCCCAAAGTACGTTCTCCATTGCATCATGAATTAGTTGTGTATTTCAAAGAGTAAGAGACTCCTCTGTGAGAAGAGATATTTAAGAACAAAGGCAGAAAAAATCAGTTATTATTACTTCCATTAGAACGAAGTAATGTTGGCTGTGTGGGAGTAGTGTTGGATTGCTAGAGAGGTAAATATTTTTGTTATTCTTCATATTTATAAGGGACAGAAAGAAGGAAGAAATGGCAACAGATATCGCAACGGGACATCTGTTGTCTTAGAATGCAAAGATCAGAATTATAGCAGAAATACACAATTATGTGAAGTCTGAGTTCAATAACACAGCAGTACCTTCTACCTGTTTTCAATAATATAGATCTTATTCCTTCCTGGTACAGAATTACTTTATTGGAAATATTTAAAGCATTTATTATAACTGCCTGAGGAATGTTAATAGTTGGTCTTAAATTTACATAAGATATATTAACTGAAAGAAGTGAGGGGATGGGAATTATAATCAGTGCAGAAATGCTAGGTTGAGGGCTGCAGAGAAAATCTTCACCAACTTCACGATTTTGCAGAAGACTAGCTCTAATTAGTTCCTACACTTGTTGGGATAAGAAGTTTTCCTCTTAAAAATATTACTACCATATACCAATCTGGAGCTTTGATAGCTGGCTGAAGTGAAACCTCCATAAATCTTATATTGTAATCTCTCAGATTCACACAGTTACCATTACCCCAGGGATTCACTCCAAAGGCAGGGACAGAGGATCTACAGCGCTTCTCAGAAACTAAAGTTCCTTTTAACATCTACATTTTCCATGGTTTAGTTTTGGTTTACTCATATTTGAAGATGCTACTTGTTATTATCATTTTCATCTCATTTGATTCTCAAATCAACACAGTAAGATAATAATAATAAAAAGCCACCTCAGGCTAAGGGAGATTGAGTGAATTCCCAAGTTCTCATGGTTAAAAATTGTAGGAGGAAGAACTTACCCAGATAGAGGGATGCCCAAATGAGGGCTTTTTCTATGACCTTTATTACTTTGCCTAGAAATCATGGCATTAAGGAGCTTTAGAGGCTAATAATTCCATATACTTGTCTAGTGCCTTTTAGAGCTATCATCAACATTGGTATCAGCTAAATATTTGATGATTCTCTTTAACTTCATCCACAATTTTCAGAACATATAGAAACTAGTAATTCCACATGCCAGTGTGTTACAAACTAAATAGCACATACTAATAGATATCATATTCTTATTTTGGGGAAGTTAGTTAAGTATATTTTTGCTGGTAGTGTGGATTAATGAGAAATTTCTTTCAGGCATGAAGGTAAATAACCCCATTTTTATTAAGGTCAGTTACAAACAGACAAAATATCTGAAGGAATGGGAAATAATTAAAAAGTAGTCACACTAAGTACATTTTAAGGAAGATACTGTTCAAGAAAAACGATTTGGCATTGAAAGGTGAATTAAACATTTTAATCCTTAGAATAAGTGGAGTGAAAGATCTTCATCTACTGTTCCTACTATTGCTTAAAAAGAAAACAATAGTGAGGTTTCTCATAATTAGTGGGCAGGCAAGCATGGGATCTAGTAAAGGAGAAATGAATAGAGAAGACAAGAAAAGAGAGTGAAAAACATTGCAAACTAAAAGAATATGGAAAAATAAAAGGAACAAAGGAGAAAAAATATAAGATAGAGAGATGGGGAAAAGCAATGGGGAATAGTTAGAGAAAAAATATGAGATAAAAATAGAGAAAAGATAACATAAGAGAGAGAAAGAAGTCAACTCAAATATAAAAGTATAACTTACGAACATGAAATATACATATATGAATAAAGTATGGAAATATTTAATGAGAAGAGAGCAGAAGATAATAAAATAAATATTTTAAAAGGAGACATGAGGAAATATAAAGCAGTCAAATGGGTGAATTAGTGCCTGTGGATGGGGATCAAGTCTCCAAACAACTGCTCCATGAGCTTCCTAACAAAAGCCTGGACACCAAGCATGAGCACAGTGCAGCCTTTACATGGCGTGTGTGTGCTCCGTCACTCTTCCCTCCCCTGCACTTCTCCAGCACTGAACACATCAGATGAATTTTTGTTATCAGTTGAAATGAAAATATAGGGTAGAGGTAGTGGAAAGCATTCAGATTTCTATTTTGATTTCCACTGACAGCAGTCCTTCTCTTAATATAGTTAGAACAGAAAATTTGTCTTTGCAGAGATTTCTGTGCTTTTATTTTGCAGGGACTTCATTTTACATTGAGGAATATACATCTTATGAATATACACCTTTGGTCTCTGCATCCTTGATGAGCACGATGTGAGAGTCTCAGGTACCACAAAGGAGCATAGAGGAAAGTACTCAAAAGGAACACAGTGGATCGAAGTTGTCTGAAGGTAGTGAGTCCCACATGTTAGGGACTCAGTAGGAGAACGGAAGTGGTGATAGGGAATAAAATACAAGGCACAGTGCGACAACCTCTAACCTCTAACCTCGGAGATACTTAAAAGTTTCTTCTATGACCTAAATACAGCATCAATTTTTGAGACTGTGAAATAACCAACTGCATAATAACATGCAGGACACACACAACCTAAGAGTAAGTAGAGAGGGATTCCTGATTTACTTTTCTAACAGCAGGTTTTATGCAGAGAAGAAGTGATAAATATTAAGTCCAAAACATGACTAACTGCAAATAAAAAAAAAAAGGTAAGAAAGGAAGAAAGAAAAGAAGAAAGATGGCACCATATGTAAATTTTTATACTTTGGTTTTACTTAATATACAATGTGTGTGCTCGTGTGTGTGTGTTTGTGCATTCATGTGTGTTTGTGTACACATACATGTGTCTATGTGATGTAAGGTACTTCTTTCATAATTACCAATTTTGGCTATACAGGGAACTTCTGTTATTAAGTAATCTACTAGAGTTAGATATACAAAAGCAGATATTTTGATGTTTCAAGTAGATATGCCATTGCAAATATTTCCTTTAATTTCTTTTTTAAAATTAATTTTTGTTTCAGAATATTATGGGGGTACAAACATTTAGGTTACATATATTGCCTTCGTCCGGAGCTACATATATTGCCTTTGCCTAAGTCAGAGCTACAAGTGTGCCTCTCCCCCAGACAGTGCGCACCGCACCCATTAGCTGTGAATATGCTCATCCTCTTCTCCCCCCTCCCACCTACCCAACACCCAGTGAATGTTACTTTCATATGTGCACATAAGTGTTGATCAAGTAGTATCAATTTGATGGTAAGGATATGTGTTGCTTGTTTTTCCATTCTTGTGATACTTCACTTAGGAGGATGGGCTCCAGCTCCATCCCGGATGATACAAGAGGTGTTAATTCACCATTGCTTTTTGTGGCTGAGTAGTACTCCATGGTATACATATACCACATTTTATTAATCCATTCATGGATTGATGGGCACTTGGGTTGCTTCCACATCTTCGCAATTGTGAATTGTGCTGCTATAAACACTCTAGTGCATATGTCTTTATTATGGAACATCTTTTTTTCCTTTGGGTAGATGCACAACAGTGGGATTGCTAGATCAAAAGGTAGTTCTACTTTTAGTTCTTTGAGGTATCTCCATATTACTTTCCATAGAGGTTGTACTAATTTGCAGTCCCATCAGGAGTGTAAGAGTGTTCCTATCTCTCTGCATTCCCGCCAACATTTGTTGTTTTGGGACTTTTTGATAAAAGGTGTTCTCACTGGACTTAAGTAATATCTCATTGTGGTTTTGATTTGCTTTAATTTCTTAATTTGGGACTTTATTGTTTCCCTCCATTCTACACTCCATATTCCACAAAATTATTTAAAAATAAGTGTGATGTGTAACTGAAAGCATGTGAAATATTGTTCTGTATCACATTGTAGTGTTTAGTACTTGCTTAAGAGTCTTTAGATTTTACATTTGTTTTATCTCAATAACAAACTATTTTTGGGCATGCTCCAGCAACATTTTTGTTTTCTTTGTATATTTTATATCAATTATACTATGATTCTTTCTAAACTATAAAACTTTCAAAAATAGAAGATACACTAATATGTGTATAGAAATTCTAATATTACTGTTTTCATACCAGTAAATTATTACATATAGCCTCTAGAGTGAGCACATTCTCAATTTGGAAACCACTGTACAGACAAGCCTCAGATTTGTTTTCTCCAGAGTGAGCAGGAGTCTTTCATTTAGACCAGTTTGATGGGTTGATGTTCTATAGAGAAAATAGAAATATTTCTAGTAAGTACAGTTTTTTTTTAAAGAATTATTTAGGTCAACATTTCTAAGGTATTTTTACATATAATAAATTGTACCAATTGCTGTATAGTTCAATAGTTCAATACATTAGGCAAATAAATAGACACATATAACAATTTTAACAAAAAGTGGAACATTTATGTCACCTTACAAAGCACTGTCATTCCTCTTTGCTGCCAATCCCATCCCATCCCCTATTCCAAAAAACCCTGAAGACTTTGATAACTGGGGTTAACTTTTTTCACAGTTACAAAACATTTCATATCCCTCATGAAAAGCAGGAAGCAATCCAGGGCAGTAGCATCCCAGAGTCCCACATGACAGAACAGCTAAATAGAAGCACAGGACTGAGCAGGAGAAAGAAGGTGGCTTCAATGGCACTTTTGAAATGTAGAAGCACAAAAAGTAGAAGAGATTTCTTAGGTTGTGGAGAGAGATGGTACAATATAAATGTGGCATATCTCGCTTTTAGTTCAAGAACTATGATCCAGATGGAAGAGATGGAAATAAACTCGCTATTCCCTGATGTTCTGTAGCCAGAGGAGATGGAGACTGAGAACAACACAGTGGTGACAGAATTCATCCTCCTTGGTCTCACCCAGTCTCGAGATATTCAACTCCTGGTCTTTGTGCTGATCTTAATTTTCTACCTCATCATCCTCCCTGGAAATTTTCTCATCATCCTCACCATAAGGTCAGACCCCAGCCTCACGGCTCCCCTCTATTTCTTCCTGGGCAACTTGGCCTTCCTGGATGCATCCTACTCCTTCATTGTGGTTCCCAGGATGCTGATGGACTTCCTCTCTGAGAAAAAGGTAATCTCCTACAGAGGCTGCATCACTCAGCTCTTTTTCTTGCACTTCCTTGGAGGAGAGGAGGGATTGCTCCTTGTTGTGATGGCCTTTGACTGCTACATTGCCATCTGCAGGCCTTTACACTATTCCACTGTCATGAACGCTGGAGCCTGCTATGCAATGCTCTTGGCGCTGTGGCTTGGAGGCTTTGTCCACTCCATTGTCCAGGAGGCCCTCCTCCTCTGCTTGCCTTTTTGTGGGCCAAATCGGCTGGATAACTTCTTCTGTGATGTCCCACAGGTCATCAAGCTGGCCTGAACTGACACTTTTGTGGTGGAGCTTTTGATGGTCTTCAACAGTGGCCTGATGACACTCCTGTGCTTCCTGGGTCTTCTGGCCTCCTATGCAGTCATTCTCTGCCATGTTCGTAGATCAGCTTCTGAAGGGAAGAACAAGGCCATGTCCACATGCACCACTCATGTCATTATTATTCTTCTTATGTTTGGACCTGCCATCTTCATCTACACTCGCCCCTTCAGGGCCTTACCAGCTGACAAGGTGATTTCTTTTTTCCCACACAGTGATCTTTCCATTGCTGAACCCTGTGATTTATACCCTTCACAACCAAGAAGCGAAAACTTCCATGAAGAGGTTATTGAGTCGGCATGTGGCCTGTTGAATGGATTTTACAATGGGAAATTGAGAAGGGAGAATTGTGGCTGGAATTCATTCATTCATTTAACAAATACTGTTTTTCATTGAGTATCCCCCAGTTTTCAGGTACTATTGTAGGCAATGGAGGAAGATTTATGCATAATGAGAGAGTAAACTTGTTACATTTAAAGAACATAAAAGAAATCCCAGAGTGGTTGGGATATAGTAAGTAAGTGTGAGAGATTTAGAGGTTAAATTTTTTGTATCTGTTAGGGTCAGCTCACAAAGGTCTTTTAGGTTGAGATAAGGATCTTTTTTATATATTAATTACAGTAAAATATATTTTAATATTTTGAGTAAGGGAGTGACTAATGTGCAAGTTTTTCCTTTATGGGTTAGAGCAACATCATCAAAATTCTAGGCAGACATTAATAAGCTGTAAAACATCAAAAGCCAAATGTTACATTACAAGTATGTTTTGAAAAAGTCTCTCTCTCTCTCTAAAATATATATATATATGTGTACTCACATATACATACACCCCCCCAAAAATTTGGTAGAGGAGTAAGAAAGGGAGCTAACTGGTTTCATGGAAAAATGTCATGAAATTATTTCATTTGATTTTTTTTCAGAGCTTCATGATTATTATTAGATATTTAGTACTGCAGATTGTGTTGTAGATCACATAAATCACTCAAGTTATTTTACACGTGGTAGGTTTAATGTGAGAAATTAAGTACTTATAAAATCTTTTCAAGGGTAGAGACCATTCTCTGTATTGGGAATCCAGAAATGATTGCTAGAAAACACTGTAGAACCACCTGCTAAGCGACCTATCCCTGCAATAACCAGGAGACTGAGGGGACCACAAGTCACTTTCCCAGGTCTTGATTCAAGGGACACGTAAATGAGCCATGGTCTGGGATGAGAAGAATGATAGCCAGCGCCTCTCATATTATTGTTTCTCTCTCCAATTATTTTTTTTTCTAAATTCAAGTTTTACATGCGTACATTTGATAGAATATGGAATGCTAGTTGCAGAGGTTCTAGAAAAACCTATTTGTATATTGACAGTTTCTTCAGAAAACAAAATAAAATAATGAGAAAGTGGTGGTAAAATATAGGATAAAAGTTTTACAATCTTGGAGATGAAAAAAGGACAGTGACATAAAAACTAGAGAATGAAAAGAAAATCACAGCTGTATTTGACATATAACAATTATAAAAACGTACGTGCAGGCAAAAAGAAGAAAAACGCTGAAAATATGCATATTAAATAAGGATGTGCAGATTATTTTCTGCACAATTATAGAGGTTTGAATGAAAATTGAATTGAATGTTCCTAACTTTCCCCAGGATTGTACAAGAGAGCATCCATGCATAAAAGCTAAAATAAAAAGCTATTAACTGAGGAAATTGATGTACATGATAAAAGGTTATTTAACATAATACATAAATAATTTTCATAAATAAGTATGAAATAGTTGCATATCAGAAGGAAATGTAAGCAATGGAGTCTAATAGGCAATTAACAAGGAAAATATGGAAAGATTTATAAATATAAAGGTAACCTTATCCTCAAAAATAAGCCACATGAATAAAAACCACTAATTCTGGTTAGCATTTAGAAGAGTGTTGCTTATGCACTATCAACCAAATAAAAGTACAGAATAAAAATTACACTTTTCTAGCAGGCTATCAAAGAGCAGATGAAGCAATAAGGCCTTATTCTGTTGGGCTCTAGAAAGGGCAAGGTTTTTATAGATGAGCAGAGAGCTGTGGCAGCTCCCCTACCTGTGGGCAAGTTCCTAGTCTGATCTGGGCAGGTAGAGGAGGGATTGTAACATAGATTGGGACATTCTGTAGAGATGAGGGGGAAAAAAAGCTGAGCTTTTAATGATACGTGGAATGTAGACAGATTCGAATCTGGAAAAACTCCAAATAGAAAAATACATACCTCACTTTTAGAAATCTCTAAAATCCCTCCTCTCCCCATTAATACCTATACCAATAATTTTCCCAGAAAAGGAGCAGGGAAGGAAGAAATGGAAGTCAGAGGGAATTTTCACAGTCTTAGCTGTTTTGCAATACTTGGATGTTAATGACTACAGAGTTGAATCCAAAGGGAAAGAAAACTGTCTAAATTGTGACTCAATATTCTAGCTCAACCCTTCCACCTCAAATACTGGCAAGATCAAATATAATCAGTTCCCTAGTGATGGTAATGCCAGATGTTGGGGTTTAGACTAATCAAAGATAAATACAATCTAATTAAAGATAATTACAAGCCCTACCTCAAGGGCACCTTTGGAAAAATCTGAATGATTAGGTCCTCATTCTAACTTCTACATAGAGTAAAAGGATTTAACTCTCTGAAAAATTAAACAGAATAAAATCATTCTGCCTCTTTCACTGAAGTTTTTATATAAAGTATTAAGGGTGTGAAAAAAACTAGAAACCATGAAAAAAGATTTTAAAAAAGAGAAACCAAAGAAGAGTGTTATTAATAAAAAATTTATTAATAGAGAAGTTGAATCATCGAAAAACATTATCAGACAAGGACTTTAGAAAACTATTATGAATATATTGAATAAGTGACAAATATAATGATAAGATAAGAATTTTAGGAGAACAGAGCAAACTAAACATAATGGATATTCTAGAACTAAAATAACAATATTTAAAATCAAAAGAAATTGATTAGATGAACTGAACAGCATTTTGGACACTGCTAATAAAAAGACTAATGATTGTGAAGACAAGTCAGTAGAAATAACCAAACTAAAGGAGAGAGAGAAAAGATTTAAAAATATTAACAGTGTCAATATTCTTTAGGGAAATATAAAATAGTTAAATATATGTGTAATTGGAATTCCATAGGAAGAAGAGAGAATGGGAGAGAGAAATGTCTAAAGAAATACCTTCCAAGAATTTTCAAAATTTCATAAAAACATCAACCCACATATCCATACAAATACAAGTAATACCACAGATATAGATGTAATAGTGTAACAGGCACTAACAAAAGATGAAAAAATAATTTTAAGATCAGCTACAGCAAAAAGACCGATTAGAGGAACTACAAGAAAAATGATGGCTGACAAAAGTTAGAAACAACAGTGAAATTACATTTTCAAAGTTCTTAAAGAAAAAAAACCAAACTTTCATGCTAGAATTCTATATTCAGTGAAAATAAACTTCAAAAATAAAGATACAATGGACATTTTAATATTTATAAAAGCTGAGATAGAATTTATTGCTGGCAGACCTATTATAAAAGTTTTGCTGAAGGAAATTCTTCATACTGATGGAAAAATACAGGGAGGGATTAAAAGAACAGGAAATTGTAAATAAGTGTGTAAATATTGAAAAAGTCTACTTTTATCTTTTATTATTTGATATAAAAGATAATTAACTACTTAAATAAAAAATAATAAGTCCTAAGGTGCTTATAACATATGTGGAAGTACAATATATGACAATGACAATGATAGTACAAAGGACTTAAGAGATGATAAAATGATTTATATTTTTGTATTGTTCTTACTATGAAGTATCCTTGAATAATAATTCAAGGTAGACCATGTAAATTAAACACGAGTATGGTAATAACTAGAGCAATCACAAAAAATAATACAATGAGGTTTAGCTAGAAAGCTTTTAGAGGAGAGAAAATGGAATATGAAAAAATAATTAATCTAAAAGAGAGAAGTAAAGAAAGCACAAAGGAACAAAGAAGAGATGGGCCAAATGGAAAACATATACCAATGGTGGATATCATGATTTGAATTTTTGTCCTCTCCAAAACACATGTTAAACTTTGATCCCCAAAGTGGTGGTGTTGGGAAGTGAGGCCTAGTGGGAGGTGTCTGGGTTATGGGGGCAGATTCCTCATCAATGGCTTGGTGCTATTTTCGAGGTAGTGGGTAAGTTCTCATTCTTGCAAGGCAGGATTAGTTCTCATGGGATTGATTAGTTACTGTGAGAGTAGGTTGTTATAAAGCCAGGACACCCCTTAGGTTTTTCTATCTTCACATGTGTCTGCTTCCCCTTTGACATTCTCTGCCATGTTGTGATACAGCACAAAAGCCCTTGCCAGAAGCCAGAAAAACAGTAAGCTAAATAATCCTCTTTTCTTTATAAATTATCCAGTCTTAGGTATTAGTTATTATTTTATAGCAAGACAAAAATGGGCTAAGACAGTGAACATGACCCCAAATCTCAACAATTACATTACATGTAGGTGGACAGAACACGCAAATTAAAAGGCAGAGATTTTCAGACTGCATAGAAAAGCAAGATACAAGTATCTACTGAGTTACAAAAGATCCGTCTTTCAATATAAAGATACAGCTGTGTTGTAAGTAAAAGGGTGGAGAATAATATACTGTGCAAACATTAATCACACTTCATGGAATTCCTGTATTAATATCAGACAAAGTAAACTTCAAGCACCTAGGTATTTAGAAAGGTATTTTATAGTGATAAAAATTTTAATTCATCAACATTAAGACATAGCAGTCTTAAATGTGTATTCCCTTAATAACAGAACTTTACAATGCATGTACTAAATTTAGACATACCTAAATTAAAAAGATGGAGAACCCAAAAACATAGACTGGGATTTTAATGATTTTTTCTTGAAAATTAATAGAATGAGTAGGCAAAAATGAATAGGGATATAGAAAATTTGAGCAACATTATCAACCAATTTGACTTAGTTGCTATTTAGAGGACTGCACCGAACAAAGTCAAACACGCATTCTTTTCAAGTGCACATGAGACATTCACCAAGATAGACTGGCCCATAAAAAGTCTCAGTATGTTTTATACAGAGTATATTTTCTGGTGACAATGAAGTTGAATTAGAAATAATTAAGAAAGAGAGAACTATATAATTGCCAAATACCTGCAGATTAAGCCACATACTTCTAAATAACCCATCATGTCCAATAAATTACAGGATATATTAGAACATATTTTATACAGACCAATCACAAAAACATAATGTAGCAATATCTTCAGGATGTAGCAAATCAGCATTTATATAGAAATTTATAACTTATGCTTATATCATAAAGGAAGAAGCTTATAAAAATCCATGGTCCAAGCCTCCATCTTAAGAAGCTAAAACAAGAATAAATTAAACCCAAAATAAGTATAAGGAAAGAGATAAAAGGATAAGAGCAGAAATAAAATATAAAGTGAACATTAGACAAAATTTAAAAAGCCAAAAGTTGGTAGTTTGAAATAATTACCAAAATAAATCCATAGCAGAATGATGAGTTTCAAAAGAGAAAGGCACAAACTAACAATATTAAGAATGATGGAAGGAGAAGCACAAGTCCTAAAGAAATTGAACAGATAGTAAGGAGAATATGAAGAACAACAATATGACAACAAATACATAAATTTAGATAAAATAAACTAATTTTTTGAAAAATACACTCACCAAAACTGACACATCAAGACTTCACCACTATACAATATATGCATGTAATGAAAAAATTAATACTTTTAAAACACCAAAAATATCAAAAAGCACCAAATACCTAAAAATAAAAAAGATGCAAGACACAGAAAACTATAAAACATGTAGAGAAGCTAAAGACCCATTAACCAAAAGACTAAGATGGAAGGATAAACTATGTTAATGAATGAGAAGATAAAATCTTGCAAAGATATTAATTCTCTGTAAATTCAATGTAATTCCATTAAAATATATAGAAAATCTGAATAACAATATAATGTAAAAGAAATTGAATTTACAGCTAAAAACTTTATACTAAGAAAATTCCAGGTTCATAAGATTTAACCAAGGAATTCTCTCAAATATTTAAGAAAGACATAATACCAATTGTATCTAAAATCATTCACAAAATAGAGGAAGAAGTAACATTTCCTAACTTGTTTTATGAGGTCAGCATAACCCTGGTACCGAAATATGACAAGGGCATTGCAGGGAAAGAAAATTTGGACCAATAACTCTCAAGAAGATACACATACAATTTTTAAACAAAACATTAGCAAATCAAAGATAACAATACATAAAAAGGTGTGGCCAGGCAGGGTTTGTCCCAGAAATGCATAGTTGGTTTAACATTTGAAAATCAATTGAGTTAATAGCTATATTCACTGAGTGAAGATTAAAAAATAATATGATTTTCTCAATAGAGACAGAAAGATCATTTGTTTTAACATTCATTCATGATTGTAAAAAATTCTAAGCAAACTAGAAATAAAAGGGAACACCTTTATTCCAATAAAGAGCAGTTATATAAAACCTATCACTACATAACAAATGATGAAATCTTGAATGCTTCCCTCCAAAGATTAGGAACAATGCAAGTATGCATGCTCTCAACCCTTTGATTCAACATTGTACTTGATGTGCTAACCATTGCAATAAAGCCTTTTTTTAAAAAAGGTAGTCAAATGAAAAAGAAAAAAATAAATGTATTTATTCATAGACAAAAAATTATATATGTAGAATATGCTATGGTATCATTAAAGAACATCTAGAATTTATAAGCAAATTTATAAAGGTTGCAGAATACAAAGTCAATATTTAAAAACCAAATGTTGGTGAGAATGTTCACCAACTGGAACTCTTGTTTACAAGGGAAATAAACTGGTAAAACAATTTTGGAAAACTGGCAGGCTCTTATAAATTTAAACATTCGTGGGCCCCTGTGGCCAAACAATTCTATTTCTGTATGTTTACCAAATTGTATTGAAAGCATATGTCCATATAAGACTTGTCTAAGTATGTTCACAGCAGACTTATTCATAATAGTCAATCAGTGAAACAACCCAGATATTCATCACTAGGAGAGTGGATAAACTCTGGTAAATTTTGTACAATGAGATTGTACTATATTCAGCAATAAAAATAAACTACTGATATATGTAATAACATAAATAAACATCAAAATCATTATGCTATTTTTCATGGGTGCTCTGCTCCCTGAGGAACCATTAGCCAAGCTTTTCCTATATAGGGGGAGGACGGCTCCCCATCCAACTACTCTGTGTTTAGATCTTTCAAGATGGTGGTGGTAATGTTGGAGGCCAGCCTCAGAGTCTTCTTTATGAGAGCCTTGGGCCCCTGGGCTCCTTCACTCCGTACTTGCTGGATCACCATTACACCCTCCTGTGCAATGGATCTTGACTTGCCTGGCTGTTTCACATGGGAGAGTCATTGCATGCTATGGTATTATGCAAGTATAAAGGCATCACGAGTGGTCAGGTTCAGCTACTCTGACTCCTACAAGCTTTCCTTTTTGAGATAGTGTCTCTCTCCACCTTGATTGCTTACAGACTAAAGCAGCAGAAGCAAACTTAAAGAAGAGGTCCAAAAGCTTTCTCTACACTCTGATATTCAACCTCACCTTTTTTTGGGAGGATACTATGTTTACTCTATGATCTTTCTACTTTCTAGAAAGTATCTGTCCTTCAAAGGTATGAATATTTAAAACACTTTAGTTATTCGTTGTTCTTTCATATGATCTGGGTGAACTTGAGTAGATCAGTTGTCACTTAGGAAAGAGATGGGAAAAGATTTTGACCTTTTATTTCTGCAGCCTACCCTATTTGGCAAAGGGCTTCCAGCTACCTTCTTGGTGTCCTTGGCTGTGTTGGTGCTTTCCACATCATCTATGCTAAAAATCTATGGATTGTTCTGGACTCTTCCCCCTTCTGTCCATCAGTAGACAGGAGGGACAAGTTCTTTTGTCACTTTAGGATATTGTTCCTATAAGGCCATTCTCACATCAAGATCAGGGCAGAAGCCCCTTAATTTCAGATTTTTCTGTACTTCATTATACACAGAATAAATCTTTCCAAAGTAATTCTTAAAACAAGTCACTCTCTTGCCCTTAAAACTATAGATGTTTCTTTTCACTAAAAACAAAAGCCAGACACCTGAAGCTGATACTTAGGTGACATTATCACTTATTTATTTTTTTACTTTATCACTGCAACTGCTAGCCAAGCAAAATTCTTCCTTTTAGCTAATCCAGGCTATGTGTGGGTCCCCAGCCACATAACAAATTTGCTTGTTGGCATATCTTTGCTTCTGTTTGAACACCTTACCCACATCTCTATTATCTTACCTCTTCTTTCCCCAAATCTTTTTCCACCAAGATAAGTGACACTTCCACATCACATCACTGCCATACACATATATTAGGCACCTGTGAGGCAGGAACTTATCTTCCCAAGCTTCCGTTTCTTAAGCTACAGAGAAAGAGAAGGAAAACAAGCAAGCTCCTATATGGGGCAGGCTGAACAATTCGCATGACTTGCATAGAGGCACAAAGATCATACAGAGAACCAAAAGGGGAGGATTGGAGAAAGCCTTCCTAATCATGCCAGCCAGAATTGATCCTTCTCTCCACATGGTCACATGGTCCCAAGGACCCTGTGCTCTATAGTGTCTGATGGCCATGGCTAGATTGCACCTTCAAGTCAGGACCACATGTTAGACAGCTTTATTTCTCCCCTCAGCACCTGTCCCACTGCCTTGCACACAGCTGCTTTATCAGTGTTTATTGAACAAAGGAGGGAGACTTTGATTTCACTTTCCACTTGTTCAGTATTATTTCAATTTCCATGTGAAAACAGTAGAACACATTCAACATACGCTTATCTCAAAGAAAACCCCCAATTGTCATTGACTGTTCCTACTACCTTTCTATGGGTCTCCTGCTAGGAAACTTGTGTCTTTCTCACAGGTTTCTATTCCCAGTCACTTTCTTCAGACTCTCTAGGTATCGCTCTCAGCTCTGGCTTGCTCAAACACACAACCATCTCTGTTTTAGAGATTTTAGTCTATGGGTTATCCAGCTAGTTACTACCGCTCCTGTTCACCTGATTAGACCTTATTACTACTTGACCGGTTGGGGGAAGTTTTCATTGGCTCTGTCCCCTTGTCCTGGCAGAATGACTGTCACCTCTACGATCCATTAATGCTCTTTTCCTGGAGGACCATGCACTTGTTCTCTGGGAACTAGTCCTCATTTCCCTTCCATGGTACAGTGGAGCAGGTTATTTATAGTAAGCAAACATTTATGAGAAACAACACAACTCTTCCAAAAAAGGCCCCAAGTAAAAGCAGAACTCTGAAAGATTATGGCTATGAAGAGTTTCTAGTGGAGATAAATTTTTGTAAATATATCTCAATCTTTCTCTCTGTTTCTTTTGCGATTGAGGGGTTGCTTTTTGGTAAGAAAAAAGAATTATGACCATGGAGTTAAACATCATGGAGATCTAACCCAGATTTTTTAAAAACGTGGTTCTCTCTCCAAAGAGAAAAAATAATGACAGTAATATTTGTGGTGCCAGGAAAAATAAGGCATATCATGAAATGAAATGGATTAACTTGAATAAAATGCTGTGAATTGCCTTTCCAAAAAACAAAACAAAACAAAACAAAATATAATGCTAAGTAAAAAAATTTGGAAACAAAATAATATCTTTATGGTTACATTTGTATAAAGTTAAGATCATACAATACTAATCTATGGTGATAGAAAACAGAACAATGGTTGCATTTTTGGGGTGAATTGACAGGAAACGGGCATGAGGAAACTGGGTAAAGAAAATATTCTATGTATTGGTTAAGGTTTTAGTTATACACATTTGTTAAAAATCTATCAAGTGTTGGTGGAGGTGTGAAGAAAAGGGAACCCTGGTACAATTTTGGCAGAAATGTAAATTGGTAAAGCCATTATGGGAAACAGTATGGAATTTCCTCAAAAAAATGAAAAGTGAAACTATCCTACAATACAGCAATCCCACTTCTGAAGATATAGCCAAAGGAAATGAAATCAGTATGTTGAACAGATATCTGCGCCACCGTGTTCATTGCAGCATTATTCACAATAGCCAAGATATGGAAGCAACTAAGTGTCCACTGATGGATGAATGGATAAAGACAATGTGGTATATACACAATAGCATATTATCAAGCCATAAAAAATAAGAAAATCTTGATATTTGTGAAAATATAGACAGACCTGGAAGACATTATGTTAATTAAAATAAACCAGACACAGAAAGACAAATACTGCATGATTTCACTTATATGTGGAATCTAAAAGAGTCAAACTTGTAGAAGCAGAGAGTTTAACAGTTGACTGCCAGGGTCTAGGGGGTGGGGAGAAAATGGGGAGATGTTGGCCAAAGAGTACAAACTTTCAGTTATAATATGAATTTTGGGGGATATAATGTACAGTATGGTTACTATAGTTTATAATACGGAACTGCTTACTTGAAATTTGATGAGAGTAGATCTTAAGTGTCCTTACCATACACACACTGATAACCATGTGGGGTGATGGATGTGTTAATTTGATTGTGGTAATCATTATACAACATATGTGTATATCAAATGATCACTTTTTACACTAATATATATAGTATTATTAAATATTTTAAAATAAAAAGTCTATCAAAGTGTGTTCTTATGTTCATAATCACTATATGTAAATTATACTTCAATCAGACACAAGATGCTTTTGATGTTGTAAATATAATAGTATTTTTAAACATTTAATTATCTATATTGTATTGTTAGTATGTAGAACTACAGTAGATTTTTATATATTGATCCATGTCCTGTGACTGTGATAAACTCATTTATTTGTGTTGCTTTTTTGTGATTTGAAAATTATTTTTTCCTTAAACAATTGAGACACCAATAAATACAGTGTTCTTTTTTCCTTTCTAAACTATATGCACTTCATTTCTTCTGTATGACATTGTATAAAAGTAGTGAGAGAAGAACATTATTGCCTTATTCCCAATCTTAGGGGGAAAGCATTGTAGTCATTCACCATTAAATATATTTGCTATAAGCTTTTTCTAGATACCATTTATAAGATTGAGGAAGTTTCCTTCTGTTCCTAGCTTACTCAGAGACTTTTTAAAAAAATCATGAGTGAGTGTATTTTCTCAAATTTTTACTATGCATCTCTTGAGATGATTATATGGGTTTTCTTTCTTTTTTTTTGTTTTTTTTTTTGGTTCGTTGATATGGTGGCCACATTGATTACTTTTTAAAAGCTGAAACAACTATGCATCCTGGGATAAACCCCATTTAGTAATAAAATATTCTTCCTTTTATGTACAGCTGAAATTGATTCTGTTAATGATTTTTGCATCTGTCCTCATGAGGTATAGTCATCTATAGTTTTCTTGTTATGTCTTTGATTTTGGTATCGGGGTTATGGTAATGCTGACCCTATGAGTTAGAACTTTCCCTCTCATATTCTATTTTTTGAAAGAGTTTGTGTAGAATCAGTTATTTCTTCCTCAAATATTTGGTGGAATTCACCAGGGAAGCCAGCTGGGCCAGAAGTTTCCTTCGTGGAAAAATTTTTACTACAAATTAAATTTCTTAAATAAATATACAGGTATTCAGGTTATCTATTTTTAAAAAAGATTAGCTTTGGTAGTTCATGTCTTTAGAATTTTGTACATTTCATTTAAGTTAGAAAATTTATTGGTATGAAATTGTTGATATTTTTAAAATTTCTATAATATCTATAATAATTTCCCCTCTTTAATTCTTAATATTGATAGATTGTGTGATCTCGCTTATTTTCTTGACCAGTCTAGCTAAAGTTTTATTAATTTTATGGCTTTTTACAAATAATTACTTTTGTTTTTATTTCTTTTTCTTTTCTTTTTTTTACGATTTCATATATTTCTTCTCTTATCTATACTTTTGCATTTCTTCTTTCTTTGGATTAAATTTTCTCTTCTTGTTCTAATTAAACTGGAAGATTAGATTGAGTCAAACCATTTCTTGTTTTTAATTATAATCAGTTGATATAAATTTCCCAGTTTCCCTCTAAACACTACT
Source organism: Daubentonia madagascariensis (assembly GCA_023783475.1). Classification (NCBI taxonomy): domain Eukaryota; kingdom Metazoa; phylum Chordata; class Mammalia; order Primates; family Daubentoniidae; genus Daubentonia; species Daubentonia madagascariensis. Next base: position 27,354 of record JAKFHU010000124.1, on the reverse strand, counting down.
TTATCTGCATCTTGCATATTTTGACAGATTATGCTTTCATTTTAATTTAATTGAAAATATTTCCTAACCTCTACTTTGACTTTCTTACTCATGGGTTACTTAGAAGTGTGTTTTATTTTTCCCTGAGTATTTGGGAATTTGCCTGATAAATTTCTAGTTTAATTCTATTATGGCCCATATCATATTTTACATGATTTCAATTTTTAAAAAATGTATTGAAATATTTCTTTTACTCCAGAATAAGATCTGTCAGATTAAGATCTGCCATGTTGAATGCTATAATAAGTTTTGGATTCTAAATGAATAGTACAGTTTTGAAAAATTAAGGTATTCTGATGATATACCTGCAGGACATATCAATAATATGCTGGGTTGTAAATAATTTTATCCTGGTAAGTCTGCTAGATATAGGTTTTTTTTTTTTCTGAGACGAGTTCTCATTCCCCAGGCTGGAGTGCAGTGGCACAATCATAGCTCCCTGAAGCCTCGCCTCTTGGGCTCACGTGATCCTCTCACCTCAGCCTCCCAATTAGCTGGGATTACAGGTTCGAGCCACAAGGCTGGACTAGTTTTTATATATAGTGTAAAGCAATAGTCTCATGGAAATTCCTTGAATTCCCTTTTGCTGAATTGTAAACTTAAACACAATCGTTATTAGCAATTACCCTATTTTTCCAATTTTGTCTCATGTTATTTCTGAATAGGTAGGGGCATTGATTCGTCGATGCCTTTGCACATTGTGTTCCTCCTTTTGCCACTTCTGGTAAACACTTCCACCAAGGCTGAGTCATAATGTTTCTTCCTGCTTGAAATGTTACTAACGTCCTCATACAGTATTCACTCCTTTTTGCTTTCATGACAGCCAAACATAATTCTTTTATAAAACGTCTTACAGTTATCTTAATTAAACATGTATCTGTATTTTCTGCAAGTTTCTGCCCTCCTTGAAGTCCGAGTTTGTCTGATTCATTTTTATATCTCAACTTTTAGCACAACTTGCTGTGGTTGATTTTCAGTGATGCTTTGTAAGAAGTGAACAAATAAATGAATATATTATTTTTTATTCTAGAAGGCAAAACTGGAAAATTTAAAATAGGAGACAATAATATCGAGTTTTACCTAAAGTGATTGTGTTACCAATAATGTCAATAATAACACAACCTTGTGTTATAAGGAGATTGGTGAGATATATACACAACAGGAAAAAGGTCAGAATGTGTATAATGTTTTGGAATACAATTTTCCATATTTTTCCTACAGGTTTGAACATATTTTGTTTATTTAAACATAAGGTCATATTATATACACTGTTTTTAACATGCTCTTTTTTCTTAATATTCTAGAACATATATTATATATGAATAGATATACGAGGTCTGTCCGGAAAGTACCCAGCCAGTGCTAATATAACAATGGTTGCACAACGTCATGTAATTTGGCAGCCAAAGAGAGTGGACTGGAATGTGCACGCGTGAACAATGATGACTTCACTGTACTAGTCAGTGGGGCTCTAGATGCCGTTGAGTGAGCATGTGTACTGTGTGACCGTCGTATTTAAAATGACTGAGTGAGTAGAGCAACAAATCTGCATCAAATTTTGTGTTAAGCAAGAACATTCCTCCACGGACACTATTCGGATGATTTGGAAGGCTTCTGCGGACGATGCAATGAGTGCAGCGCAAATAAATGTGTGGCAAAACACTTCAAAGATGGTTAAGAACCTGTTGAAGGTGATCCATGTTCTGGAAGGCCTGCAACAAGCAGAACACCTAAGAATGTTGCACGTGTAGAGGTTGGGTTAAGAGATGCTGGGAGAACTGTGTGAGGTCCCAAGGTGCCTACTTGGAAGGGGACTGAGGTGCCATTGTCCTATGTACAATGTTTCTATTTTTCATATTACATGGCTGGATATTTTCCAGACAGACCTTTTACATTCATATATATACACACACACACATATAAAATTTTAAATGCCTTTGAAGTAGTGAGGTGTATGTTGTAGATAAAATTTATTTAAATAATCCCCTACTTTTGGATGTTCATCTAGTTTCCTTTTTTAAAAATTAAGTCAAAATTTGTTAAACTAATCTTATGTGGTAAAGTTTTACTTAAATTTGTGAAGTATCACAAGAATAGTTTCCTTTTTTAAAAAAATCTTTGAGTACTTATATGATTCTTTCCTTAGGGTTAATTTCTGGGAGTAAATTATTGGATCAAAGGGCATAAACCTTTAAAATTTTGAAACATCTTACCAAAGTTCATCAATTTACATTTTTATTTGAAAAGTATGATACTACCTGTTTCCTACTTTTCTTTAATATAAATACTTACTACTTTTTAAATTTTGTAAAATTAACAGAGAAATATATTCTTTTATTATGCTTTTTAGTTTTTCTTTGATCATTTTAAAATTTCAGAATATTAAGGGGGTAAAAATGTTTTTGTTGTATAAATCCAGCCATAAAAAAGGATGAATTAATGCCTTTTGCAACAATTTGGATAGAACTGGAGACCATTATCCTAAGTGAAATATCTCAAGAATGGAAAAACAGACACCACACGTACTCTTTGATTATTAATTAGGTTTACTTCTAATGTACATCTAAGGAGAAGACTGTACATCTTTTGTGAATTCCTTATGTAAATTGCTCATTTTAAAAATGCGGCCTCCAGGTTTTTCTTATTGACTTGTAAAAGCTATTTTATACTAAATAGATAAATTCTTTTCCCATAAATGAATTTTTTTACAATTTTTACTTAAAATTTCAGCTGTTTGTATCTATTTTATCTTGCTTTTGGCATTGCTATTATAGGGAGAAAGTCTATCCTCAATTGAATTTTGAATGAGTTCATGCACGTTTATATTTTATTTAAAAAGTGTAAATATGTTTTTATCTAAAATGTAATTTTATAGAATATATAAGTAGACTTAAATCCCCCACCACTGTCCCAATATCCTTATGGGAGTATCTTATATCACTCCTGTCTGTTCACATGCTGTTCCCATACTGTTTTTTTTTTTTGTGGTTTATAATACTAGTAACACTAGTAAAAATTCCTCATGATTGCTCATGGCTAATCATATTCAGCTAATTTTTCCTCTAGATAATATTGAATTAATTTTACAATTAAAATACTAGTGGGATTTTATTAAATTGTGTTCAATTTTTGCATTAAAATGTATATATTCAACAATATCAATTTTTTATCCAACAAGAGAGTTTATCTGTAAATTTATTCATGTTTTTTCCTCAAAACAAACATTACAACTTGTCACATAGGTGGGACATTCTTTTAGTCATAGTTTTTTCATTTGTTTTATATTTTCTGTTTGCCATTATGAATGAGATCATTCTTCCCACTATGATATTAATGTATATATTACTCTATATAACCTTTTAATATTTACTTTATTTACTGTGTATAACTACATGTAATTAGATTCCCAATTAATTTATCTTTTTATATATTTTAGTTAATTCTCCTATGTTTTCCATGACAATTATTGTTATGATATTCATACACTTATCTTTTGTCTTAATTCAGATAATTGTTTCACACTTAGGGAATTTTTGTAATATGTTTAGAGTTTATTTCATTCTTTTTTTTCATTATTCTTAATGAATAAATTTAAAAAATACTTAGAACCAAAGTTAGTACATTTTCTGTTTCAGAACAAAAAAGGATGTAGCTAACTACCCAGTAGGAAAATGGACAGCAAACATCAACAGACAGTCCATGTAAAAGTATATAAAAATGTCTCAACTCATAAAACATGAATAAATTCTGTCCACAGTAAGAGAACTGATTTTACCACCAGTTTCACAGAAACTGGAGAAATAAAAATCCTTATAACTTGACATTGGTAATAAGAATTGGTATAACCCCTATGGAGGGTGATTTGGCAATATTTGTCAAAATTAAAAATATAAGTGCTTTCACTCTATTTGATAAATTGTAGAAAATTTATTACACAATTAAATTTGTAGGAAACAAAGATATGCATTTGGGGTTGTTTAGTGCAGCATTGATTATAGCAAGAAGTGATTGATTATAACCTAAATATTCATCATTAAAAGAATAGAATAAAGCAAATATATGTTCACAGAATGGAATAACAATCACATAAAACAATTTAAAACCTCTTTGTGTATTGCTGCAGAAAGATATCCAAATTATATTGTAGTTGAAAATGTGAGATGCAGAAAAATATGTAGGCACATTTACATTTGTTTATTAATGCAGGAAAGAATATATAATAACATTTATGTATACAAGCATAAAGTTTTTAGAAGGTTACATGAAGAATGCTAGCTGTTTCCTATTGTGAAGTGTGTATGTGTGTGTGTGTATGTGTGTGTAAATAGATGGGGGACAGAGATGGGGAGGAATTTTCTCTCCGTGTGTATAAATTTTTTCATTCTCTCGCCATCCTGGCCTCCTTTCTATTCTTCAACACAACAGTTCTTCCTTTTTGATGGCCTCCGTCTGGAATGTTCTTATGGCTGATTTCTTCTACACATTCAGATCTCACTTTAATGAAATTTCCTCAGAAAATCCTGCCCTGACCACCCCATCTAAAACAGCAGTCTCTTCCCCAAGCTCCGTCCAACATATACTCTTATATTTTCGTCATAGCACTTATTACTACCTGATGTTTCCTTTCCTACTTGTTTGTTAATTGTCTGTCTCTCTGCGCTAAAATGTAAAATCTTCAAGAACAGGGTTGTTGTTTATCTCATCTGTATTGAATTTCTGATGCCTACATTGGACACTCAATGAGTGAGTGTTGAATTGGGTGCAAAATTTAAGGTTATGCCAAAATATTCAGTAATAGAGATAACATTTTAACCAATATTTAAAAAAATAAAAAATATCCCATTTACAGGTGAAGAAACAGTCTGAGAAATCTTGTGTTATTTTCCAAAACCAAAGAGCATTTATAGGTTAGAACCAGCACAATTATTCTTAGTTTTCACTCTCTATGTAGTAATTTTCTCACTATTATAGGTTATTTTTGTGTATATACCTTTTGTTCAGTAAAGCAGCTATATATTATTTCATGTCATTTTGAGGATAGCACTCTTGAAGATTTTTTCCTTTCCTAAGTTCTAAATCTATCTAAGGTGATAGAGCTTTCCCAGATGGGTTAAAAAGTCTCCATTCTGAGGACTAGTTTAGATCTTCAGATTAATTTTGTCTTATGTATGGGGGTGAACATTCACAGATGAGCAAGATTCTGGATTATGTTCATAATTATGAAAAAGAATCACAATTTTAAAAGTCTTTGATGGCAAGACTCTAACCTACTCCAAAATGGGCCATTATCCCACCTAAGTACTTATCTGACCTCATACATTTGCCTTCTCTTTCTCTATTTTCCTTTATGTAGCCCTCTTTAGCATCGTTTTCTTTTTGTGGCTGTGTGGATTTGTGGACCGTGCATTCCTGTGGACTACTGTCTCTCTGTCTCTTCATATTTTTAGAAAAATTATATAATTGTGTTTCCATTCATGTCTCTGCTATTCTTTCTTTTCCCTTTCTCTTGGCATATATTTTGATCATTGTAACTTTTTCTGTACCCCTCTCTCTCTCCTTTCTTCTTTCTTCCCTTTTTTTACTTCTCACAGTATGTCTCTGAACTGAAAATAAATTATAATCAACATATTTGATTATGAATTATGTTTATCTCACAAAAATGTGTGTTCATTATTTCAATTGTAAAATGACTCATAAACGCAGTTTTCCCTTTAAAGCAAAAAAGGATTAAAAATATAAAAAAAATTAAGTTGCATTTAATTTCTCTGACTCTCAAACTTTTAAAATAATCTTTAATGTAAAAATGTTCTTCGTTCTTGATTTAGTTGAGCAGAGTAAAAGTGAATAAAGGACAAATACTGAGGTCATGATACATCCTTTCATATGCTATTTAGGAGCTCACTTTCCCTTGGGTAATTGGTCTGTCTTACACTAAGAGGTTAGGTTATTTTCTAAGAATTATGCCTTGAAAGTCTTTATGAGCTTTCTTATATTCTAACTCTGCTTAAATCTCCTTATCACCAGCAATATACTACATCTGGGTAAGGTACTTATCATGGATGCAAAATTTGACTCAGTAATAGAGATAAACAATATTTTAAGCAATATTTTGAAAAATCAAAATTAATTAAAAAATCCATGAGGAACAAAATACCAAATTTTAAACAAAGGCAGGATTGGAAACTGCCACATTGAACCATATTGGAAGCTCAGGCAACAGGAAGGATTAGTAATATTGATGAAGGCTTTATTGAAAAATTTGATAGTCAATTCATATTTTTTGCCTCATCCTGACCTTTCTGTCTTTCTTGATGTATTTCAATAATCTCTAATAATTTATTTAATTTTTTTCTCTTTTTGAATTATGTTATAACTTCTCCCAACCTTCTATTTATTTCTGAACTAGTAAGTATGTTTCCAAATAGGGTTCTATCTTATTTACTGATAGGATTTGGGTTTTACAACTCAGAATTAACTCAGTATAGTATTATGTGGTATATTTTTTATGTAAAAATTAGTTCTTACAAAGCTCTGATATTTTCCTTTGCCTAATTCAGTTGATAGCTAATATAGTTAATCTAATAACTCCCTTTGGAAGCATGCAGTGGTTGTGGTAGTCTCAAATCCCAAAAGCACTTTCTCCAATACAACATAAAGAGAGTAGTTTTCAAAATCTAAGGTTCCCTATGTGACAACAAATATTTACGAACCATGGCAGTGGTCAGTTAACCTCTCATCAGGAAGGAGAAGGTGGCTACTTAGTGCAAATAGCATAAGATCCCTGGTCTCACATTTCTGGAGGGTCTTTATATTTACAAGAAAGAAGAAAAAGGGGAAAATAGAAAACTACTGCAACTATTCTACTGGTTCATCTGGTATCTTGGACTGCAGTGGAATAGAGGTCAGAGTACCTGCAGTAATAGCCAAAGGCTAAGGTCTAAGTTCAGCAGTGGAGCACTAGCTACCCTCTCCCCCAGTAGATCTCCATCTGCTTGTGGTGCTTAGAATTGCCTTAATGGTAGACAAAATCTTTAATTCTGTTATCATAGTTAAGTGAAGTATCAATAGCTTTGGGAGAGTTGACATTTGGTGTCATAAACCAAGGATCATACAAATGACCAATATGTATCGCTTTCCTTATAAAGTACAGAGGAAAAGAAGGAAGATGCAGAAAGGGTAGGCTTAGGGCCCCAGAGAAAAACTTAACAGATTTTATGATTTTGCGGAAGATAAGTCCTTGACCTCTTCATGTTCACACTTAGCAGGTATGAGAGTTTCTTCTGTTGCCTACGTTTCTATCGTTCACCCTGAGGGCTTTGACAGAAAGAAAGTTGTGAAACTAAGAAAAGCTTGATATATAAACCACTGGCTGCATTATTGATTTTATATGAAGGCTTTATGGAACCTCCACAACCTCTTCTATTACTCAGATTTATGCAGCTACCATCACCTCAGGGTTTACCCAAAGACACTGACAAAAGATCTAGTGGCATTGTGTCCATTCAATAGAGCTACCTCCTAAGATCTACATATTGTCAGAATTAACTTTGGTTTAAGCATACTTGAATGAATTACATATTAATACCATCATTACCTCATTTGATCCTCATGTTACCCCTGTCAGATTGAAAGAGTTAATACATTATTCTATTTGATAGATGAAAACTCATGCTTCCGAAAGCTAAGTTACTTTCTCAGAATCACACCATAAGTGAATTGCCAAGCCAAGGCATGAGAGTCAGATAAATGACTCCAAAACCAGGGATCTCTCTATGTTACTACACTGCTTATACAGCTGGCATTTAAAGAGAATTTAGAAGTCATTTGATCTGGACATTCTATTTTACTGATGAAGGAATTTTCTGGCTGAAGATTATAAACTTGTTTAGTGCCTTATACATCCGTCATCAGCATCAGCATAAATTAAATATTTGATTATGTTCTGCAGTCTGATTCTCACTTTTTAGGACATGTAAAGCTTATTATTCTGTACTTAAATAATTTACAAACTTCAATCAGTATGCTGACAGACATTATACCTCTATTTTTTGAATCTTTGTTATATATATTCATTTCATTAGAATGGTTAATGGAAAAAGACCCAAACTCTGTAAAATAATTTAAAGAAGTTTATTCTGAGCCAAATGTGTGTGACTGGCCTGGAGCACATGGCCTCAAGAGGTCCTGAGAAAACGTTCCCCTGGTGGCTGGGTTACAGTTTGGTTTCGTACATTCACGGAGACAGGAATTACACGTGAGACCCTAAGTCGATATGTGGAGGGCATACATTGGTATTGGTTTGGCCCAAAAAGGTGGGATATCTCTGAGGGGAGGGGAGCTTATAAGTTAGAGGTGGGTTTAAAGAGTCTTTGAATTGTAATTGGTTGAAGAAATGAAGCTTTGTCTAAAGGCTTGGAATGTTTTAACCTAAGATAAGAATGTCTGTTAATCAGAGACAAGCCACCGAAACTCAAGTGAACTGTTGAGCAAATTGATAGCTTCAGGTGTAATTTAAGCTTTGTCTTGTGTGGCCCTAGGCCTGTTAATGAGTTACAAAGGATATCTTCAAGAAGGGAGGGGGGCATGACTGAGGCATGTCTGATCTCCCTTCTCGTGGCCAACAACTCAGCTTTAGGGTATTTCTGGAGTCCCCTTGACCAAGAGGGGGTCCATTCAGTCAGCTGGGGAGTTGAGATTTTATTTTAGTTCACAGAATACTGAGATTTAAAAAGGTGAATCATCACATTTTGTCAGGTTTACTTACACGCAGAAAATAATATTTATAATGGGATGAGAAGTAATTAATGAGAGACTCAGATTTGGCAAATTGCAAGAAAAATACCATTTAAAAGTAAATGGTTAATACTGAAGTGAATTACACATTTTTATTTTGTAGACCAAATATTTAGGATGAAAGATGGTGGGCAGCACACACATTGCTCCATCTTGTTGGGAAAAGAAACAACAATGAGGTTTTTGGTTTCGTTTTTAGATGTGTCAGCAAGACAGGCATGGGGTATAATGGAGTAACAGTGAACATAAAGGAAAAAGTGTAGTGACAAAAATTTCAGAGTGAAACAACATGGATAAACTTAAGGGAGAAAAAAGAGAAAATTATAAAAGACAAGATCTAAAGAGAGGCAAAATAAATAGGTACAGAAAGAAAATGAGAGGGGAAATATAAGGCAATGAACTAATAAGGGAAACTAAATCATAATCAAACTTAGAAGAAAAATTAAGAAAATAAACTGCTGATGAATGAAAAAGGAAAGGAAGGGGAAAAGGGGAAATAAGAAAGGAGGCATGAGGAGCCCTTTCAAAGAGAGTGGGGGAGTAAGCACCTGGCATCTCTGAACACCTGCCTCCAGGAGCTGGTCTGACTGACCACACGGCTGGGCTCCAGGCATGCACACGCTGTGTCGCCTCAAGATGTCTGTGTGTCTCCACCTCAAGAACGTGGTGAGCCCTCCTCCCTCATCCTCCCTTCCCCTGTAGTGTGTCGTGACCAGAGTCAGATGATTTTCTGAAGTAGTTGAAATGGCAAGGAAGATCAGAGATACAATGAGGAGGATTTGGATTTCTGTTATATCTTCTTCTTACAGCACTTTCCCCACTAATTTGACTAAAATAGAATGCTTTACTCAGATGAGGGCCATAATTTATGATTTTTTCTTTTTGGTAGAAGCTTATTTTATTTTGCCTAGAGGAATGCTCATTGGATGCATAGATTCTGGGTCTGTGACAACCACCATTTAGAGAAAATAGAAGATTCAGAGATGGGAATGGGACAGGGAAGCAAGTGGATCAAAGATGTCAAGTCGTACAGAATCCCATCTGTTAGGTAGCAGTGGAAAACCAGGAAGTGAGGGTAGGAAATAGGCAGAGTTTCAATCTCAAAGACCCTCAGAAATCCTCCAATGTCTCAGAGATGATTTAAATACTAACACATTAAGAAATAACTCTCTCTGTGTGAGCATGTGGTATGCATAAAACTTAAGAGTAAGTACAGTTGACTCTTGAACAACATAGGTTTGAACTGCACAGGTCCATTTATAAAAGGATTTTCTTATGCCTCTGTCACCTCTGAGACGGCAAGACTAGCCCTTCCTCTTCCTCCTCCTCCTCAGCCTATTCAATGTGAAGACAATGAGGATGAAGACCTTTACGATTATTCACTTCCACTTAATGAATAGTAATATATATATATATATATATATGGATTCTCTTCCTAATGATTTTCTTAATTACATTTTCTTTTCTCTAGCTTGCTTTATTGTAAGAATATAGTATATAATACATACAAATTAAAAATATGTAATAATCAACTATTATTGGTAAGGCCTCTGGTCAACTGTAGGCTTCTGGTTAACTGGTAGTTAAGTTTTGGGGTGTCAAAAGTTATATGCTTATTTTTGATTGCACAGGGGGGTCAGCACCCTTAACTCCTGCATTGTTCAAGAGTCAACTGTAGAAGGGGCTCTTGATTTAAGGGAATATTTTTATAGGCAGATGGTGGAATAAATATAGAGACAAATGGCTGCCAAGGTAGGAAAAAGTTAAGAAATGAGTAGAAAAGCTTTTTCTGTGTTACAATTTTGTGTGTGGGTGTATGTATTTATGTGCGTGTGTGTGTGTATATGCTATTTGTACACATACATATCCTGATGTGTTGAAGTATGACTTTCATAAATTCCACCTGTGGCTGCTAGTATCACCTGGAAATCTCTGTATTAACCACTCTCTTCAGCTCTAAAGATACATAAAACAGATAGTTTTAATGTTTCTTAAAATATGTACCCTAAGAAGCCACTATATAGATTTGCTATCTGTTTTTTGGTTTTTGTTTATTTGTTTTGCTTTTCTATTTCTCTAATCTTTCTTCTTTCCCTCATACCTGTCTCTTCCCGTCTTTCTCTTCTAGATACTGCCCCAGTAGCACTTTCTGTCAAAGATTTTCCCTTCTCTGTACCCCATATTCTGCAGCACTTATTTAAAACAAGTGTGCCATTTAGGTAAATAGTATGAGGAATATTGTTGTATAATACATTTTGTATTTCAGTCTAGGCCATCAATTTTCAAACTTTAAAAAAATTGTATCCCCATAATAAAATATTTTTTAAGTATGTACCTTAAATACATGCATATTTATTTGTAAAGTATACATACATGTATACCACAGTACTAACGCATTAAAAATATTACAAAGTAAAATTTTGAAAAAAATGAAATGCAGTGGTATATATATAAAATGATATACATCCACTAAATATACGTAAACTACTATTTTCTTTTCAGATCTCTATAGATCTCCATGTGTACCTTTTGGAATGAGCATAGCCAAGTAAACAGGATGAGTTTTAAATGTGAATTGTCCCCTCAATGCGCAGTATTTTTTTTTTTATTTAGACAGGGTTGAATGTCCAAATTTAAACCCAGCAAGGAGTAATTTTAGGATAGCAATATTATTTTTAATTATTCAAGTGCATGAAAAGAAGCACTCATTAACTAAAGCTGTGATTAAAAATTTCTTTATGTATTTAAACTGAATAGCACACACCTACATTATTGTACTACTTATCAGTCAGAGCAAAATATAAAACTCATTCTAAACTTAAGTAATGTAACTACAGTAGCTTTTGTTTTCTTATCTTTGAAATGGAGTTACACTGCAGTATCTATGGTTACTTACAGCTGTCTATGCTATGATTTTATGAATTGAGATCATTAAATTTTTAAATTTTATACTTGCAAATTTTATATCATAGCATATTGTTTGTTGAAAGGTTCTCCATTGGGTATCATGCTGGGAACATGGAAAGAAATATGTTGTGAGTCCGTTAGTATGTGAAATTCTAATTGCACTAATAAAGTTACATGAAGAAGGCATGGAGCGGCCACAGGAGTAGTGCTCAAGCACGGTTACAGCTAGGGCACCATCTTTATGTTAGGTGAGAAGTAGAGCTATTTCTTGGGATCCTGTGAACAGTTGGGGTCAGAGTATACAAGGATATCAGACCAGAAGGAGTACAATCCGATGCAAATTAAGGAGAGAATAAAGAGGAAGAGAGTTAGCAGCCAGGAACCGGGAATTCCACAGGAACTGAAGGAAGAAAATACTGAATAAAATTTTGGGGTTGTGTAGATGAGGAGAAAAAAGGTCTAATCCCAACAAAAGAGTTAAGCCTCAAGCACAGTATATCCACAAAATCTCAAAGACCTTAATAATTGAAGTTAGATTGTATCTCCATTAAGAAACTTCTTATATGACTTAAAGAAGGTAAAAATGCCAAAGCGGACAATTCCAGATTCCTAAAGTGGAGAACAGTTCTGTAGAAGCACCTGGTGGAATGGGAATAAGACTGTGCCTTTGATTCAGCATTTTATTTTTGTTGTTATTTTAAATTTGGAGAAATGAAGGGAATGGAGTTTACCCAGGATAGGAGAGGGTTGAGAAGTGCTGTTTTTAGCTGACATGATGGAGTATGAAATATTTTTTAGTTGGAGAAGAACTGGTATCTAGATGGAAGACATAGTAACAACAATAACCTCTACTTCTTGATGTGCAGGCCAGGGAGATGGACAGCGGGAACAACACAGTGGTGGCAGAATTCATCCTCCTTGGTCTCACCCAGTCTCGAGATATTCAACTCCTGGTCTTTGTGCTGATCTTAATTTTCTACCTCATCATCCTCCCTGGAAATTTGCTCATCATCCTCACCATAAGGTCAGACCCCAGCCTCACGGCTCCCCTCTATTTCTTCCTGGGCAACTTGGCCTTCCTGGATGCGTCCTACTCCTTCATTGTGGCTCCCAGGATGCTGGTGGACTTCCTCTCTGAGAAGAAGGTAATCTCCTACAGAGGCTGCATCACTCAGCTCTTTTTCTTGCACTTCCTTGGAGGAGGGGAGGGATTGCTCCTTGTTGTGATGGCCTTTGACCGCTACATGGCCATCTGCAGGCCTTTACACTATTCCACTGTCATGAACCCTAGAGCCTGCTATGCAACGCTCTTGGCGCTGTGGCTTGGAGGCTTTGTCCACTCCATTATCCAGGTGGCCCTCATCCTCCGCTTGCCTTTTTGTGGCCCAAACCGGCTGGATAACTTCTTCTGTGATGTCCCACAGGTCATCAAGCTGGCCTGCACTGACACTTTTTTGGTGGAGCTTTTGATGGTCTTCAACAGTGGCCTGATGACACTCCTGTGCTTCCTGGGTCTTCTGGCCTCCTATGCAGTCATTCTCTGTCGCGTACGAGGGTCTTCTTCTGAAGGGAAGAACAAGGCCATTTCCACGTGCACCACCCATATCATTGTTATATTCCTTATGTTTGGGCCTGGCATCTTTATCTACACTCGCCCATTTAGGGCTTTCCCAGCTGACAAGGTGGTTTCTCTCTTCCATACGGTGATCTTTCCTTTGTTGAATCCTGTGATTTACACCCTTCACAACCAGGAAGTGAAAGCTTCCATGAAGAAATTGTTCAATCAGCACATGGCCTGAAAAAAGGAGAAAAAAAGAAAAAGAAAATCTAGGCTGTGAAATTTCAGCTGAAATTCATTTATTTATTTCTGAAATACAGCATTTATTCAGCACCTCTCATTTATCAGGACTATTCTACACAGTGGAGAAAGAGTTATTAACGAGACAGATAAATTTACTGCTATCCTGGAGGTATAATCTAGTAGAAATAGACAGCCATTAAGATAGAAAATAATTGGGTAACCAATTTACTTTTAGTCATCAGCAAGGCCTTGATGAGCTGACATTTTGGCTATCTGGATAAACTGAAGGAGACAACCATATAAACATCTGGGGACAGAGCATTCTAGACAGGGGGAACAGATAGTGCAAAAACCCAAAGATAATAATGAAGTTGATATTTGCAGAATACAGCAAAGTCCCAGTTAGGTGAAATATAGCAAGTTAATGTGAAAATGATTATACATAAAGTTAGAGATAGTGGTAGTGTCCAAAACATATATGTCTACAAAATAACTATAAAGAATTTTAATTTTATTGTAATTACAATAAGAAACCATTCTAAGGCTTTAAGTAACAGAGTGACTCCTCTCCTGCAGATTCATAAATTTACTTAAGGCTCTAAACCTTAAGATTCTGTATAGATATCAAAGAGTTGAAAATATCATTAAGAGTAAAATATTATAATTCTAAGTATATTTTGACAGAAATTAAACTACCAATTTTTCTTCCATAATTAGGCAGAGAGAGGCAAAAGAAAGCTAGTTATTTTCATTGGGAAAGGTCATGAGAACATTTTACTTTCTTTTTTTCTGGAGCTTCATGGTTAGTCCTAGCAAATTTTTATGACTTTTAGTTGTATGTTTGATCTTATCACCAATTGATTTCATTCTGACTATAATGATAATAGTCCTTTGGTAGACCAATCAGGATTCTGTGTCAGAAAGCAAAAACCAGCCTACTTATTTTAAACAAAACATGATTTAATATAGGGTATTAGGTGCTCACAAAATAGTTGAAAAGTTTGGAAGAGCAGACTATAGTCTGGGCGTCAAGATACAACTCCCAGAATAACACAGAAACCTAGGTTGTCAAGGGAGCTGTCCTTGCTACAGTCTTAGCTATCTGTTGTCCAAAAAATACCATCAATTTAGCCATGTGCCTGAGATCAAGACCATGATCCAAAACCATTGTGTACCTATCAAGTCTCCCCTAGAAAAACAGAAGTTTTTCCTACTATTGCCTCTCTGTCTAATTAACTTAATCCAAATTCAAATCTCACATGAGTATATTTAATGGGCAAAATCCAAAACATATCTAGAACCCTAAATGCAAGGGGATCCAAGATTATTTAAATTTTTAAATATTTTTATAGTAATTAAATTTTAAAATATTTTCCAATATAAATCAGGTACATGGTAAAAATATTCAAACTATAGAAAAAGTGGTCTCAATCCTCAGTCCTTCCCCATTCTCACTGTCAGTTTGTTGTCTTGCTTCCTGGTTCACTGAGAAAAGGAGCAGGAGATTCCTTAATCTTCTACCATTACAACTACGTATACACCTGCATCTGTAACCAAGTTTCCTTTAATTTCTCCTAAGACTGGGTGACCTGACACAGCTCCTACAAAAGTCAACCCCTTCGCCTGTGCAACAGATCCCAACCTCTTCCTTCCTACTGAAGCCAATTAATCTGGTAACTCTCCTTTCTCTCTTCTATACCATAAATTTAATCCTTCCTATTGGGTTTTCCACTTCTGCATGTAACCACATTTCTTTTATCTTAAATAAAACCTTTTAATTCTTAATGGCTCCACATAAATTTTAGGATTTTTCTATTTCTTTAAAAAATGCCATTGGGATTTCAATAGGGATTACATTGAATATGTAGATTGTAGATGGACATTTTAAACAATATTAATTATTCCAGGCCATTAACATGGAAAGTTTTTCCATTTATTTGCATCTGCTTTAATTTTTTTCATCTATGTTTTATAGTTTTCAGTTTACAAGTCTTTTACCTCCTTGGTTAAGTTTACTCCTAAATATTTCACTCCTTTTGATTCTATTGGAAATGGAATTAATTTCTTAATTTCCCTTTCAGATAGTTCTTTGTTATTGGATAGACATGCAAATGATTTGTTTCTTTTGGAAATTCTTAAATTTATAAATATTTAATTGACAAATAAAGATTGAATATATTCAAGGTGTACAACAAATAATTTGATGTATGTATACATTAAATAATGGTTACCACAATCAAATTAATTAACTCATCCATCATCACCCATGTTGTACTTTGGATATCCGGAATTACTCATCTTATAACTGAACATTTGTCCTCTTTGACCAACATCCCCCCCCCATTTCTCCCAACCCCCTGACAACCAGCGTTCTACCCTCTGCTTTTATGAATTTGTTTTTTACAGATTCCACATCTAAGGGAGATCATGTAGCATTTGTCTTTCTGTGTCTGGCTTATTTAACTTACTGTAATGTCCTCTAGTTTAATCCACATTGTTACAAATGGCAGAATTTTCTTCTTTGTTATGGGTGAATAATATTCCATTATATATATGTACCACAATTTCTTTATCCAGTCATTCATCAATGTACACTTAGGTTGTTTCCATATCTTGACTATTGGGAATGGTCAATGGTGTAGTGAAAATGGTGGTGTAGATATCTCTTAGAGATACTTATTCCATTTCCTTTGGATATATACCCAGAAATGGCATTGCTGGATGATATGGTAGTTTTAGTTTTCATTTTTTGAGGAACTTTCATATTGTTTTCCACAATGTCTGTATCAATTTACATTCCCACCAACAGTATACAAGCGTTTCCTTTCTCCACTCCCACTAACACTTGTTATCTTTTGTCTTTTGGTAATAACCATTCCAATAGATGTGAGGTGACATCTCATTGTGGTTTTGATTGCATTTCCCTGATGCTTAGTGATGTTGAACACCTTTTTAATATACCTGTTGGCCATTTTTATATCTTATTTGGGAATATATCTATTTAAATCTTTTTCAATTTTTAAATCAGATTATATGTTTTTGTTGTTTTGTTCTTGTTTTTATATTTTTGCTATTGAATTGTATGGGTTCTTATATATTGTGGACATTAACCCCTTATCACACATATGATTTACTAACATTTTATCCCATTCTGTAGGTTGCCTTTTCATTTGGTTGATTTTTTCCTTTGCTGTGTAGAGGATTTTTAAATTTGATGTAGTTTCACTTGTTTATTTTTGTTGCCTGTGCTTTTGTTACCATATCCAAAAGATGATTGTCAAGACCATTGTCAAGGAGCTTTTTTCTTATGTTTTCTTCTAGTAGTTTTACAGTTTCAGGTCTTACATTTAAGTCTTTAATTCACTTCCAGTTAATTTTAGTATACGCCATAAGATAAGAGTCCAATTCCTTTCTTTTGCGTGTGGATAATCGACTTTTTCCAACACCATTTTTGAAGAGAATTTTCTTTCCCCATTGTGTATTATTGGCACCCTTATCAAACATTAGTTGACCACATATGTGTGGGTTCATTGCTGGGCTCTATTTTATCTTTTTGTGGTTATTGTAGATGGGATTGTTTTCTTGACTTCTCTTTCAGACAGTTCATTGTTAGTATACAGAAATACTACTGAGTTTTGCATGTTGATTTTGTAACCTGAAACTTTACTAAATTTTTTTATTAGGTCTAAAAGTTTTTTGCTTAAGATTGCATTGGCTAGACGGGGTCTTCTCTGGTTCCACACAAAGTATAGAGTTATTTTTTCTAGATCTGCAAAAAATGACATTGGAATTTTAATGGGCATTGCATTGAACCTGTAAATCACTTTAGGTAGTATAGACATTTTAACAATGTTGATTCTACTGATCCATGAGCATGATATGTTTTTCATTTGTTTACATCCTCTGCTATTTCCTTCCTCAGTATTTCGTAGTTCCCTATAAAGGTCTTTCACCTCCTTAGTTAAATATATTCCTAGGTATTTTATTTTCTTTGTTGCTATTATGAAAGGTATTGAGTCTTTGATTTGATTCTCAGCTTGACTGTTTTTGGGATATAAGAATGCTACTGATTTGTGTATGTCGATTTTGTAACCTGAGAGTTTGCTGAATTTATTTATCAGTTCAAAGAGTCTTGGCAGAATCTTTGAGGTTTTCTAGATATAAGATCACATCATCAGCAAACAGCAATAGTTTGACCTGTTCTTTCCTCATTTGGATACCCTTGATTTCCTTTTCTTGTCTGATTGCTCTGGCTAGGACTTCCAGCACTATGGTGAATAGAAGTGGAGACAGTGGGCAACCTTGTCTGGTTCCAGTCCTAAGGGGGAATGCTTTCAATTTTTCCCCATTCAGTATGATATTTGCTATGGGTTTGTCATATCTGGTGTTTATAATATTGAGGTATGTTCCATCTATGCCTATTCCGTTAAGAGTTATTGTCATAAAAGGGTGCTGGATTCTGTCAAATGCCTTTTCTATGTCTGTTGAGAGATCATATGGTCTTTGTTTTTCCTTCTATTTATGTGGTGAATCACATTTATAGATTTGTGTATGTTGAACCATCCTTGCATCTCTGGGATGGAGCCCACTTGGTTGTGGTGGATTATTATTTTTTTTTTTGATGTGCAGCTGAATTCATTTTGCTAGGATTTTTTGAGAATTTTTGCATCTATATTCATAAAGGATATTGGTCTGTAGTTTTATTTTTTGGTTATGTCCTTTACTGGCTTTGGTATCAAGGTGATATTGGCTTTGTAGAATGAGTTGGGAGTATTTCTTCCTTCTCAATGTTATGGAATAATTTCTGCAGGATAGGTACCAGTTCTCTGTAGGTCTGGTAAAATTCGGGTGTGAAACCATCTGGGTCCAGGACTTTTTTTTGTTGGAAGATTTTTTATTGCTACTTCAATTTTGTTACTTGATATTGGTCTGTTCAGGAGTTCTATTTCTTCCTGATTAAGCCTAGGGAGTTTGTGTGTTTCTAAGCATTTGCTCATTTCCTCAACGTTTTCAAGTTTATGTGCATATAGATTTTTATAGTATTCAGAGTTGTTGTATTAGGTTTTTTCCTTGTGTTTTTCTCTCTTTTTACAGAAGAAAAAATATCTTAAAACCAAAGTTGCTTGCTTTATTATTTCAAAGACTGCTAGAAATGTAGTCAGCTAAGGAAGATTTGCTTATGCTCTATTGCCAGTCCTGTGGGAATGTAGTGTAAGTATGACAGTTATGAAGAGTTCAAATCACTGAGGTAGTTGGGAAAAAGGTTATGTTTAGAGAGCAAGCCATATGTGAATGATTGGTTTCCACATAAATATGGCAACACCCTCAATTTATGGTTTCAGTTTGTGAATCCACATCTAGTATCTTCCTGTATGATCTGTCATGGACACCCCAAAAATAATGATAATAATTATTATAATCATTTCTGCTATTATTTCTACTATATTTTACTAAGTACTTTCTCTGTGCCAGGTATTGGGCTGAATGTTTCATATTTATTTTTATAATTTAATTTTTATACCATTCCTCTAAGGTAATTGCCTGATACCTGTCTTCACTTCTCCCAGTTATGTTGGACTTTCCAACTTTCCCCTCCCTAGGCTTCACCTGTCTGATGAGGTAGCTATCGTTATACCTATTAGCCTGAGCTAATTTTTTAATGTTCTGTCAGAAACTTTAATACATGATTTTTCCTTTAATGTATAACTCTCCAGTAAGCAAGTGTTTGCTGTAAACAAATTCCCATAGCCTAAAAATATAATTTTCCAACTATGGAGTTTTGAACACTAGGGCATAAAGATGAGAATATTTCCATATCTAAAGGAGTAATATTTTGCTTCTCATATGTTCATTAACTGGCTGCTTAAATGTCTTCTTCTCCTAGGCTAGTCACAGTTGTGCCCTTTTTGTAATGAACACTACGTTATCACAGACGTGCATTCTCACTTTAAATAGCAAAGACACATTCCACAGTTCTTGTTGCAACTTTGAAAACCTGGCTTAACTTTTTAATAACTCCCACTGCAGGTAGATTGTAGTGTCTAATCCCTGATCTCCTAAACGTCACTGCCTTCTAAAGGCTTTTATACAAAGACAGGAGAAAATATATATGCATACTGCAGGCTTCTGATGCTGACTAAAGACCATGGCGATTTCGGTAGTTTTGTGAATCTCAGCAGATATGGTGTTTTTGATGCTGGCTGCATAGCTGGTAGGTTAAAAGCTAGATATGATAGTAACTTGAGAAGCAGTTGTGGTTTGTGTTCTTCATGTAGCAAAAAATTTAGCATTTATTTAGTAATTATGTAAAGCAAAAATAATGGATAGAAAAGAAGAAGTATAGATAGCTAAAAGACATAAAGATGTATGGTTCCATTAAACAGTGATTAAATCTGCCTTTCTGGAGATGAAGAGGAGGAAAAAAACCCTAACAATTATTTATTCACTTACAATGGAAAAAATAATTTTATGTATAATTAAATATAAGAATAGTTCCCATTAATGATTAAATTATCAGCAGGAGAAAAGAAGAAATATTCAAATGTTTGAAGCTGAGAATTTTCAATGCATTTAATATAAAAGAAACATGCCATTTTTATATGGAAAAAGTAATTTAACTTCAAAAAGATGAAATTATTTTAGTAGCACAAAATCTTTTTCTAAATCCCTGAACTGAAATTAGATTAGAATATTTTTATTGTATGTTATTATTATTAATAATAAAATAAAATAAGCTGATTATTTCTGAATAGCATTCTAAAATTTGAATTTCAAAACCCAGGAAGTTTCTTGAATGTTGACCAGGAAATACACTTAGAGTACTTTTTTCTTTTATTTTTTAAAGTTTTATAGACTTAGAGGGTATAAGTGAAGTTTTGTTATATGTGTTAACTGAAAAGAATAATGAGGTTTGTAATTTGGAAAAGGAGAGCTTTATCTCTCCTAAAGAGTTTACAGCCCATGGTGGCCATTCCAGCAGGCTGAAAAGCAAGGCTCCCCGCTGCAAGCCAGGCACACCTGCTTCAAGGGAGGCACAAAGGGAACAGGATTTTATACTGAATGGGGTGGCTAAATATACATATATAACAAACTATAGGAGAAGTTGTGAATATTCATGGAAAGAGAACTATGCAACTGCGTGATGGGGCTTTCTGTCCTTTTATGGGGTCCATGTTTAAAAATGGCCACCCTCTATATAAAAAAGGTGAAGCAAGGACAAAAAAACCCTCTCTGGCATGTTCTGTAGACTGTTGGTCTCAGAAACAACTTCATGGTTGGTGGTCTTTTATCAGGAAAGAATACTGGTCTGGCTCTTAGGAAATAAAGCCTGATGGCTGTTGGCAGGGGAGGGGTAAAATGATGTGTTCGACCTGCCATTCCGTCATGGCTGGGAACTCAGTTTTAAGGTTTCTCTGGGGTCCCTTTGGCCGAGAGAGGTCTGTTCAGTCAGTGGGGGTTTTAGGATTTTATTTTTAGTTCACATATAGATATAGTGTCTGAGATTTTAGTGTAAACATCACCTGGATTGTGTACATTGCAACCATTAAGTAACTTTTCATCCTACACCCCGTCCCACCCTTGAATAGAGTTTTACATAGACTATCTAATGTAATTCTCACAAGTAGAGGCCAAATCTTAGAATGGGTACTGAGGTATAATCAAAATCAAGAATACCTTAACCATTTTAACCACTGAGCAATAGTTCTGTTTTAAGATTTCTGGAATATTGTCCTATGACAAAATTTAAAAATATTTATTAATATTGATAAAACAATTTGAGTATGTGCAAGTAAATGAAGATGTAACCAGATTTTCCTCCACATGGGAAAACATGAGGTCACCTAAATGAAAAATATTGCTGAAAGTAACACTTAAATTTAGCTGTGGAGTGTTCAACTACAGAGTAAGTTAAGGACGGAATAAATAAAGTAAGTTGTAATTTGGAGAGTACAATTAATTTCCAGTACATTTCCTTCTGTATGGCAACAATTAAAAAATGAATCAGATATTTTTTTCCTTCATTATTTTTCCACTTCTAACTGGACTGTGAAATTTGCTGCAACTGAAGAATTGCTATGATCCTTCTACTCTAAAGTCAGAATGTGGGATCAATGGAAACTTTGTGAAAGTTATTCAAAAAAGAAACCAAAATTGTTTTGGAATATTTGTTCTAGTTTTACAACAAATCAGCTAAGACTTATTCTTTAGCCTAGAAACCATGCTATCACTTGTAACTGAAAACAGCCAACTAATCAGGATATTTAATCAACTAATCAGTTAATTCAGAGAAAAGAAACCACATAATCATAAAACTTATGCTTTCACCAAATTAAGGCATTGGTATTTGCAGAACAGTTAAATCTGTATGTGTGCTGATCTATAATCTAAAGAAATTTCAATAGTTAGTAGTGTCAAGTTTTCATAATATGAGATTTTCATTTTTATTATTATTTATTATTAAGCACTTTTTTGGGGATCATTGGGAATAAATGAATGAGAGGGAAATTAAGGAAATAAAAATCAAATAGTTCATTTATTGATTCTCTTTCCGTTTGTTCATTCTCTGAATTTATGACAATGACTTCCTTCTTTCCCATTCATATTAATATTGACTATAAGTTAAATGTTAGTATGTTGACATTTAACATTTGCTGACATTGGTCCACCATGTTTCACTGACATATTTATATTTTAATCTTTTTTAGTGTACTTAGAAAACTTTTATAGAGAATGTGGAATGAAAATTATATTTTCAAAGATGGATAAGTTATAACACAGGATTAGATATAATGACCTTATCTATTAATAATTAAATCATTATCAAATATCGATGAAATATTCAAATGTGCAAAGTGAGAATTATCAAATGATTTAAAATAATGAGGGAACTAATATAGTGTTACATGGGAAAAAAGCAATTCAACTAAAAAAAAGAAGTGATTTTGGTGGTATACAGAATTTTATAAACACCTAAACTGAAACTATATTAGTTTTTTTTACTTACTTAATTTTAGTCTGATTAAATTTTCCAATAATCTGGACAATTTTCCAAATAACTCAGCTAAATTTTCTCTAGTCAAACGCTTACATTTCATTTGGTGGCTAGATGAGTAAATCCTGTATGTTCACAAAATTGTATTTCATTTACCAGGACTAATTTTCATTTGCTTTGTACCACACTTCTGACTCTTTGGTAAAGACATTGATATCACATAGGGGAATAAAGTTTGTAGAACTTGGGAAGCACTGTAAATGGAAAAAGTAATTTTGAAAAAACTATTCTGAGTCCTTAAAGAATCTTTTTTCCCTAGTTTAAAGTAGTAGCTTTGTTTGGATAAAATGAAGAAAAACATTTTTGAAAAATTTTTCTATGAGATCAAGTATGCTTTTTGGTTACCAGTAGTCTCATGGAATTAAGAAATTACAAAGTAAATAATTTATCACCCTCATAGAATATCAAATTAGTCTTCTGAAGTCATTAATTATATTAAAGAGTTAATTAAATCCAGTGTTTAACAATAGATGATTCAATACAATTGCATTTTTTTGGTATAAGAGAAAGCTTTGAG
The DNA here is from genome assembly GCA_023783475.1 of Daubentonia madagascariensis. Classification (NCBI taxonomy): domain Eukaryota; kingdom Metazoa; phylum Chordata; class Mammalia; order Primates; family Daubentoniidae; genus Daubentonia; species Daubentonia madagascariensis. The sequence continues at coordinate 4,245 of JAKFHU010000124.1, read as the reverse complement.
ATTTCAATCCTTATTTTATTTTTATTTATATGCCTTATTCATTAGAGCACACCAATTTAATACAATCTTCCTCTATAAATATGCATTGTGTAGCTTTTAGGTAGTATTCAGACAGGTATATAATTGTGTGGGCATGTGATGAGTATAATTCAATACCTACTGATGCTAGTCAAAACCAAGAGGTTTTCTTTTTCAAGTGATATCTGATAGCATTTGTTAAGTGGTTCCCAAAAAGAAAAATCTTTACCATGGGGGTTTTTAGTTGGATTCTAGGTAATCAATGTTTTGGTGAGGTATTGTTATATCGTACATCCTTCATATGTAGTTGTAGAAATAGCATATTTTTCCAACTCTGTAATTTTCTTCCTTTCAAGATTATAGAGCAGTCTGCAGATTAATGGAGGGGTTCAACCATTCCAGAGTATCTGAATTTGTGTTACTTGGACTTACTGATTCCCCTGAGCTCCAGATATTCTTCTTCGTGGTGTTTTCCATTCTTTATTTAATAACCATGTTGGGCAACTGCCTGATTTTGATCACAGTCCTATCCAGCTCACACCTCCATTCCCCCATGTACTTCCTGCTCAGCAATCTGTCTCTCATTGACATGTGCCTGTCCTCCTTTGCCACACCAAAGATGATCATGGACTTCTTTGCTCAGCGCAAGACCATCTACTTTGAGGGCTGCATTTCTCAGATCTTTTTTTTGCACCTCTTCACTGGGACTGAAATTGTGCTGCTGATCTCCATGTCTTTTGACAGGTATATTGCCATATGTAAACCTCTCTATTATTCAACAATTATGAGCCAAAGAGTATGTGTTGGGCTTGTGGTAACTTCTTGGACAGTGGGCTTCCTACATACAATAAGCCAGTTAGCTTTTACCCTCTCTTTGCCTTTCTGTGGTCCCAATGTTATAGACAGTTTTTTCTGTGACCTTCCTCTGGTCATACAGCTGGCTTGTATAAATATGTATGTTCTTGGGATCTTCATGATCTCAACCAGTGGTGTGATTGCGCTTTTAAGTTTTCTGCTTTTGCTCACCTCCTACATCATTGTTCTTATCACTATCAGGGACCACTCCTCCACAAGCTCATCCAAGGCCCTTTCTACGTGTACTGCACATTTTATAGTTGTGTTAATGTTCTTTGGGCCTTGCATCTTCATTTATGTGTGGCCTTTCACAAACTTCCTGGTGGACAAAATTCTCTCTGTTTTCTATACTATCTTCACTCCCTTTCTGAATCCACTTATCTATACTTTGAGAAACCAGGAAATGAAGACATCAGTGAAGAAGAAACTAAATAACCAATATTTCAATATTGGGAAAACTACTCCACGATATCCAATACAATGAACACAGATCTATCTGAGATGTAGTATCGCCAGGTTTGTTCTTAGAGCACTAAAAACTTAAACTTAGAATCTGCCTTTCAAGTCACTTAAATGTCTAAATTCACGAAAATAAGAAGCCAGGGTTGACAGATGCTCAACATCTTGCTGAAATATTAGTGCAGTGTTTGCAAGCCTTCTGAGATTATAAATCTATTTGACAACCTGTTGCAATCTTACAGCTACTTTCATAGAAAAATGCACATATAATCAAAATTATGAATATAAATTCAGGGCTTCATAGACCCCTGAATCCTATAAACATACCTCAGATTAAGACTATTTAGAGAAGCCCGCGATAATGTATGGTTCTCTTGTTTTCTAATCCAGAACATTTGCACTCTGCTGCACAGCCTTGTGGTACTCGGATGGTGTCCACTTTAATTTAGAACTTTAATTAAGAGTGTTGAGCAAAACAGGTTTTTTTTCATAACGTTGGAAATATTTTCATGGAAAAATTGATATTGCGAAGAGATACTTTTGAATAATGTTGAACAATCTTGATTTAGTGGGTCTAATTGTTTGAGTTCTGAGTCAACTTTGAACATAAGAGAACAGTTCAAAGGATCTGAAGTTTAACAATGCAGTTTCTTAATTGATGTCCGTATCACTATCACACTCCATAATGGATGTAGCAAATAATTAATAAAATGACAATTTATAAAGTTTAAACCATGGAAAGTAAATGACTCAAATCTGATTGGCTTTCAAAACCTGGCTGAAAATAATAGATATGAAGAATTCATATATTACCAAGACTTAATGTTTGGGAAAATTATTGACTATTAAATTAATGACAATTTTTTCATTTCCAAAATAAAATATTCCAAAATATTATTAGCTTAAGTTTTGTGTCTATTTTTCAATACAATATGGCTTTTGAGAAGAAAAGATGAGAAGTATGGTATGATTATCCTTAATTTGGTTTATTATTGGTTATGTTAAATAGATTTTTTATTACAAGACAGCCTTTGGAAATCCCCTGGGCCTATCCATTTTCCTAACAGCTAAAAAACTGAAGGTCCAGAGAATTCATAGAATTATTAAATAGTTTAAGGCTGAGTCACTGTAAGGGGGAAAGAACACCACTCTAGACAAACCTGGACCCTGAAATTAAATCTGGGTTCTCTTGTTTCCTACTTGTATTTTCCTGGAGGATTCACTTTACCTATGCATCTCTTTTTCAACTCCAAAAACGATTACAAAAGGTAGGTTAAATGTTTGTCATGACTATTTTATGGAGAGTCATGGACTCTAAAAATGTCATTTCCATTTCCCTTGGACTTCTATCCAAAAAAGCATTTTATTTTAAAGTAGCATGCCTCTGAGGATTAACTGCCTTCAGAGAAAACCACTAGCATGTAAAATTTTATATTATGGTTTTAGGATGTCTCTAAGACAGCACCTTGTTAAGATATATGACAAAAAAAACCAAATAGAACATTTTCTAGTTTTCCATTACTAATATGAGGGGTGACAAAACTAGGTTAGATTCCATGACATTTTGATATCCTGATAAAATGTGTCTCCATGAATTGACTAAAGTATGTGAAAAGAGTTTTGGAAGGAATCTGTCATCACGGATTCAAACAGTGAGTACCATGAGAAAAACACAAACCCTTACCTTGCAAAGAAAGAAATGGCGTTAATAGTTTCTTTCATTTATCTTGGATTTCTAAGGTCTCAGCATTCTTCAACACAACCTCCAAGCCAATGTTTAATATCTGAAATTAAATAGTGAGCAGAAGTTTATCAAGAAATATAACGATGGAGTTAGGTATAAAACCACATTCTTAATTTGGAATACTAGTTCATTTCCAACCAAATCACAAACTCTTCCTTCTTGCCTCAAGTCAATCTGACAAATGAAAAAAACGTGAGGGAAGGTGGAAATTGCCTTGTTCCCATTCTTCAGCAAAAATGATTATCTTTGTTTTTGAATATGAACCTCTGCTACTGAAATGTCAGTCTTTAGTTAAATAATTATTTGTTGAGCACCTACTCTGTTTCAGGCCCTTGCCGGGTGCTGGAGATCCATTAAAGCACAAGATCTGTTTCGCTGTCTTTGAGGGGCAGGTATCTGGCAATGAGCTAGGAGCAGTCTGCTGTGGGTCTGAATTCCACTCCCACCACTTTCCTGTGCAACCTTGAGCAAGTTTTTAAAAATGTTTCTAAGCCTCAGTTTTTTCTCCTATAAAATGTGTCATAGTGTTTAACCACTAGTGATAATGTGAAAATTAAACAAAAACACATGTAACATATTTAACTGTGCTTGCTATTCATTACAGGTTTAATAAATACTAACTAATAATATTATTGTTATTGCTGTTGTGTTAAATGTGCATGAAATCACAGGTAATGAAATGGCAATAAATGATCTTAGTTGAACTTAACAGGATTTTATACTATAATAGGATGTGTCAATTTACCTAATATTAACTGTTAAAATATTGGATCTCTGCCAATTGTGATTAGTCTTTGGTGCATTTCTGTAGTTAGTGTGTTCCATTGTATGCCTGTATTTTTCAAAAGAAGTATTATATTTTGGGGGTTTCTTATTTTAAATTGAAATATATTCCAAGATTGTATGAAAGGGGAAAAATAATAAATGTACTATGTTCAATAGGTCGGTGTCTTGTTGTTTTCACAATAACATTTTAAAAATAAAGTAAACATGGCTAAAACGTCTGAAGTATTATTATTCATGTATATTTAACATTTTTTATTTACTTATTTATTTTTTATTGATACATAATAGATGTACATATTTTCAGTGTACATGTGATGATCTGATACATTCATATAATGGGCAAACATCAAATCAGGGTTATTGGAATTTTGTCTCTCATCTTT
>JAKFHU010000119.1:0-86853 GCA_023783475.1 Daubentonia madagascariensis | reverse complement strand
TTCAATCCTTTACCATAAAAAATTCAGTGGAAAGCAGAATTTAAACAAAAAAGTCATCATTTCCTCATCCTATATAAGACTTTTAACCCCTCAAATTAAATGAGCTCACTGCCTAATCATGGTATAAGCTCATATTGTTTACCTATGAGACCTTCTGGGAAAACTTGGTATCTAGTCTATAATTAAACACAGTGTATACACAGCAAGCGATGCTTTATTAAAACTGATGTCTTCATTCCAAAAAAGAAGGTAAAATTGACCTAAGGATAAATGTTTAAAATATATTTGTTCAAATAAAAAACATTCAAATAATTTTCAACTAAGTTTTTTTTTTAATTTTAGTTTATTTTGGGTATATAATAGTTGTATATCTTTATAGGGTACATGTGATATTTCCATACAGGCATACAATGTGAATTAATCAAGTCAACTGATAAGTTTTTAAAAAATATTTCTTATTCTATACACATTTAAGATATACATATAGATGAGAATCTACGTAACTAAGTTGATATGTAATATTTAATGATATTCCAAAAATTACATAACCTAGGAGATGGTTTGCATTACGTATTATAGTTTTTTTCCAAAAGAAAATCTTAAAGAGATTGTTATAGTCACAAAAGTTGAAGACTCAAATCTCTGAAAGTCCACAGGTACCATGATAACTGCTGTGACCATTAAGAGTTAATTTTGCTCATGTACAGAGAAAGGAAGTTAGATAATGGCACGTGCTCCCTTAATCTTGTTCTATTGAAACAGGATTTACTTAATCTGGGAAAGTTAATGTAAGGTTGAATTTTAACCAATCTCCCTACAAAATTCCATGCATGAAAAACTGCAGCCCCTATGCTCAGGTATAAAAGCAAAAAAAAAGTGCAATAACTTAGGAGGCAAGGTGATGTAAGTTAGGATTCAGAGAAAAGCTGCACAGGTTTACCCTGTGCTTAACTGGGTTATAAGTTTCTATTAAATGCTCACATACATCTTATCTTTATTTTCCCTCACTATAATATTTGCTGTTTTTTTGTTTTTTTTTTTTTAGTTTGGAATAGTCAGACTCACTTTTCTGTACAACACTTTATAACAGTTTCCACAGAAAGATAAGTCCAGTGTTGAAACAACGTTGAATGTGCATTTTGGAAGGAAATTACTGACGGGGATATTTCTCGAATGTGAAGGGACAAAGCTAAGTTGTGACAAGCTTGAAACATGAACCACGCTGGGTGTTCTCCTTAAGAAAAAGGAGGGAGGCCAAGGCGGGATGCCTTGAGGTCAGGGGTTCGAGAGCAGCCTGAGCCAGAGCCAGAGCCCGTCTCTCCTAAAAATAGAAAACATTAGCCGGCGTGGTGGTGGCGTGGGTGGCCCCAACTACTGGGTCGCCTCACGCAGGAGGATCACGGAGCCCGGGAGTGTGAGGCTGCTGTCGCTGTGAGCCGGGCTGACACCGCTGCGCTGCGGGGGACTGTCAAAGAAAAGAAAGAAAGAAAGGAAATAAATAAAAATCAAGATATGCTGAGTAATACTCCATGGTATCCATATACCACCCCACAATATTCTGAAATAAAAGGAAAAAAGTAAATAAATAAAGGAAAAATCAAGACACGGCCTTGGAAGGAGCCTGAGCACGAGACGCGCCCTGATGACAAAGTCTCTTTCGCGTCACATCTGGCTCTCAATTTAGGTCTCACTCATTTCAGTAGTGTTTATCAGGTTTTTTTTGTTATTTTCACTTGACATCGTGTGACAAAGTACAGTAAGGTTATTACAGACCAACAAAAGTACCCTCTGTAGGACGATGATGAGAAAACCAACTGGCAGGGCTGCCCGTGGCTACGCAGGCGGCGGCTCCTCGTGGCCCGAGCGAGGGAGGAACAGCAGAGGGCGGCGCGGGGCCAGGGCGGCCTCCCCGTCTCAGTGGAAGAACCGGGACCTGATCATCCGCCTTCTTCACGAACAGACTTTCCTCCTCCTTCCTGTTGTGTCCGATGGTAGCAGCTACAACTGATGGGGATTTCTCAGAAGTAAATACTTAACACAAGCAAATAGCTCACAATATTGTCTGACACAAAATGTCTTCAATAAATATGACTTTTAATGATGACTAACATTGTTATTGCTGCTGTTGTATTCTTATTATCTTTTACATAAACTAAGATGGATTCAGGAATGGAGGCAGGTCATTCACTGCTTTGTTCCAATGTGGACACAAACCCTTTCAATAGTTATCCCCTACCCGGTGGGACCTAATTCTATGAACCCCTCTTAGTTTATAAAGAATGGCAATTTAAAAAAAAATAATATCAACCATAACAACAACATTAGTCGTCACTAAAAATAATATTGGTGAGGGCTTATTTCATGCCAGGCAACATTGTGAGTTGTACTCAGTATTTAATTCCCCAAAATCACCTTCAGTTGTGGGTGCTGTCAGCAGACACAATAGAAAGGAAGTGGTGTGTCTGTGAGTAAAGCAAGCAATGAGCCCTGGTTCTTCTACTCACACAGAGCTAAGCCATCCTGCCCAAAGAGAAGCTGGTTAGAGGGTACAAAAACACATTTAGATAGAAAGAACAAATTCTAGTAATCAATAGTACTATAGGGAAATTATAGTTAACAATAACTTATTGTGTATTTCAAAATAGCAAGAAGAAAAGAATTGTAATGCACCCAATGCAAATAAAAGATAAATGTTTGAGGTGATGGATATCCCAGTTACCCTGACTTGATCATTACACGTTGCATGCAGATGTCAAAATATCACATGTACCACAAAAATATATACAACTGTGATATATCAGTTAAAAATACAAAAAATGGAATAAAACAAAAAAATGTTACTTTAAAAAGCAAACAAAAACAGAAGAAATATCTAGACAGAGAATAATTGTAAATTAGCACTGTAAACATAGCCACTCTCTCAGCCCACACGTCCAGTGCAACACAATTGTATGGTCACTGTTCGGGGCTGATCTCCTCCCAGCTGGATGGCAGCATCTCTGCCCTGGGCTCATCATCCCTCACAAGGCAAATGCCAGCTTCCCCTCCACGTGGGAAACACTCTGAGTCCACACACATGGGTGTCTCAGCCCAAAGAGTTGAGTGACAGAGAGCCAGTAGGTCTCTTTCCCTCCAGGTTTGTTTTGAAATTCATACAAATACGGAAAAGAAACATAGAAGATCATCCTGTTCACTCATAGGTGGGAGCCAAAAAAATTGACCTCACGGAGGTAGTGAATAGAATGGTGGTTGCCAGAGGCTGGGGAGGGCGGGGGGAGGGGAGGGTAAAGAGGGGGAGGCTAATGGTATGAAAATGCAGTCAGATGGAAGGAATAAGATCTAGTGTTTGGTAGTACAATAGGGCAACTATAGTTAACAATAATTTATTGTATATTTCAAAATAACCAGAAGAGTAAATTTGGAATGTTCCCAACACAAAGAAATGATAAATATTTGAGGTGATGGCTATGCAATTACCCTGATTTCTCATTACACATTGTATTCCTGTATCAAAATATCACATGTATCCCATAAATACGTACAACTATTATGTACACATAAAAATAAAAATTTAAATTTAAAAAGTAAAAAAAATTATAAAAGATCATCCTGTTACATTTGATCAGGTTTAATAAGGAAGTTGAAGCAAATGTGTCAGGGAGGAAATGGATTAGAACAATCAATAGGTCCTATGGCTTTGCTTCAGGCATATTAAGACCTTCTTGGCACCTTCATCCCTTAAAATTTAAGACAATTTGAAGTACAGTATTGGAGCAAACTGAAGTTCAAAGGCAAAATACTATTATCATGATGTTAAAATGATTCAAAACAAAGACTTCAAGTTTGGTTTTCCAGAGCTGTTGTCAGCATCAAGTTTTGCATTCCAATTCAATTATTTTTCAAAGAAAGTCCTCTTAGTTATTTACTCCTTCATTAATTAATGTATTCAGAATCATATACTGATTATCCAATAAGTACTAAAAATTGCTAAGCTCCTACATACAATAAGTAGTCCCTCCCCTCAAGATGTCCACAATGAGAGAGACAGGCAATCAGATCATTATGATGCGCTGTGGAAAGTATATTTATAGATAAATGCATTGGGTGAAATGTGGTCAAGCTGAAGGGCGTCTAACCGTGCCAGGGCTGGCAAGAGGAAACAGGAAAGGGAGGTGGAGTAACGATGTATCGGGGGCAATATTATGGAAGATCAAAAAACTAAGTGGAAACCTTGAAGATGACTCAAATTTAGAGCTGGGCAAAGATGTGAGGATATCCCAAGCAAGTTAATATTTTTAGCAGCCATCAACCCTACATCATAAATATTCTGTATTTATTTTGAGGAAAAAGGAATTCTACCCAAGGATAAATTTAGAGAAAGAAGGTTACTAGGGTATAACAGTCACTCTATTAAAGTGCAATTTAGCTCTGATCTTGTATTTCTACTTCTCATTGAAAAACAGAGCAAAACAAACAAAAACAACAACAACAACAAATTCAGAATCATCTTCCTTGGAAAGCATCTGTTCATAGGTTGACTCCCTTGGATGGCCTCCACTCTGTCATGACACCATTGCCTTAACACCTTAGTAAATTACCTTTTCCATCCACATGTAATAATCTGCATGGTAGACATCCTGATGAATACATCATTCTCTCCATTATAAACCCGTTACAGCCATAATATTATGACAAGTTACATGGACATCTTAGATGTCTGCCAGCTGTCCTTCATCCTTAATCCACTCTGGAGGGAGTTAACCAGATTATAAATGGCATGGGAAGGGTGGGTGTTATTTCAAATGATGGCATGTTTAAGGACAAGGAAACAGCACAGTCACATGCAGAAAAAGTAAATAAAATTGGATAAATTGCCCACAAAAGGCCAAGCAGTAATAAGTCCATAAATATAGGAAGAAGACAGCTGTGGGCATTTATTCTGTGACCTATAATTCTCTGTTATTGTACTTTGCTGAGAAAATTAGCTTTCCATCAAGTGCTACCTTATAAGAGAGTAAAAAATGACACTAATATATCTCCACTATTATGCATATAAATCAAATTTTTGTTTCATTCTTAAAATAGATAATGTAATTTAACAGGCAAGTCAGGATTGCATTAAATCTGTAACTTAGTTTGCATATCACCGGCGTAGTCATAGTGTTGCTCTTCCAATCCATGCGCTTGGAGTAGCTTTCATTTAGGCCTTCTTTTATTCATTCTCAGTAATATTTGCGGGGTTATCTAGGGTTTGCCAAACATGTTAAACTCTTCTATTTTCAAGTAAAATATTCTCTTATTTTTGTTTTTTTCACTGTATACATTTTAAATCTTATTTTACTTTTTTCCACTTTATTGAGGTAAAATTGACAAAAATTATATATATATGATGTACATCTTGATGTTTGATATACATTGTGAAATGATTATTACGATCAAGCTAATTAAGGTATCATTTACCTCACATTGTTACCTTTTATGTGTGTATGGTGAGAACACTTAATATTTACTCTCTCAGCAAATTTCAAGTATGCAGTACTGTATTATTGTACAGTATTATTACATATAGTCACCACGATGTGCATTAGATCCCCAGAATTTATTCCTCAGGCATAAATGCAACTTGAACTTTTTGACTAACATTTCCCCATTTCCCATTTCTGCTGGCAAGAGCAGTTCAGTGGGACTTGGGGATTCAGGGGATTCAGAATTTGGACTCTAACAAAATGTCCCTATTTCAATTTCTCTTTCCAAATTTTATATAAGTCTAGAGTCAGCGCATTTAATTTGCTTTAAATTTAGGTCCTCTTCAGAGCCAGATACTCTGTTTTGTTAAAAAAAAAACTCTGCCTCAAGAAAAAAAAAGGATTTTTGCAGCAGAGTCATTGAAGCCCTCTGGTTCTCTAATGGCTTTGAGCTGGGGATTTAAAGGACTGAGTCTGTCATTTTCTTCCTGCAGTTTATTCACTGCAATCAGAAAAACTTACTCCATTCCATGAATATTAGACTTTCTATTTCTACCATAATATATATTGTAAGATTAATTTTTCTTCCAAATAATTGCCTTCAATGCACTTGATTTTCACCAAATACCAATGATAATTCAAGTAATGCTTTTGCCACAATATACTATGAAATAATAGCATTCTGCTTTCCACTGGCAATTATGTAATCATGGTATTCTCATCTAGGACATCAATTCTAGAGTCCCATCTTTGAGTTCTATTTCCTTAGAACATCTTCCAGAAACAAATTCTGGAAAAGTCAGCATTATTCTGTAAAATAGAAGTCACTCAATGTTTTCAGAGTATAAGTGATTTCTACCATAGGGAATTAGATCCTTATTTAGTCTTTAGAAGGGATGGGGCAGTGGAGGCTATTTTGGGGTGGTATTGGAACTCACCTGGAGGCTGTTCCAAATCACAGAATGTATATGATATTCCCACTGATGATCTAAGGTTTTGGCACCAATGCAGTGTATTTCCTAGAAGCTCACCTGGAAGCTGATGTTAAACTCACATCTGCCTACATGTCTGCTTACTTCAGAGAATAACTCCCTTATTCCTCTTCTATTATACAAATCTCATGTAATCCATCTCGTTGGTAGGTGATAGTAATGAACCATGCAGGGAATATGATTCTGGGAAATACAGCTTCCAGCTTCCCTTTGCCATGCAGCTATGGAGTTGCCACCAACTTGACAACAATTAAATTAACATAAAAATGTAGACAGTTATGTCAGAAATACTGTGACCTGAAGAAGAATTCATGCTTCTTTAATAGAAAGGATATTTTAATGAAAAATTCTTCTCTCCCCAGTTTTTTCCATTGAAAACAGCAGTGACAAAAATAAAACAAATAAAACTATGAATTTTCTTCAGGAAAATCCTAAATTGTTATTGTACATATGCTATTTTAAAACTCAATGGAAACTATAAGAATGAGGCTGAATTTAACAACAACAACAAAAAAAAACCCAAAACATTATTTCCAAAAGTGTTTTAGAAATTGTTCATACTCTGCCTTTTTTAGTAACTATCATGCTGATAATTGTGTTTTGTTTTTTCCTAAACATTAATATTTGGTAGCTCATGCACAGGTAGCTCAGTTGTGAAAGAAGAGAGGGGTTGGTGTCTAATTGCATGTTTTTTAAAATGAATTTGGGTTGTGTAGAATACTTTCCAAATGCAGATTGTTGATGTATGTAAATTTTAACACAATATTTTAAAAATTCCTAGTTAGACCACAAAATTATAAACCCAAACTCTCAGTGATATTAAATTTTACATGACTGTAAAACATGTTGAACAAGATCACAGGCACTGGAGTTGTATTATTCATATTACATTACTAATGGGGACATTAGGAGATCTAAGGATTTAATATACATTTAAAACACTTAAAACTGCCTGGCACATAGAAAGTGATCAGCAAATTCTAACATTAGTTTGATATCTTACACAAGTCCACAGTAGAAAAATCTCTTTGTCCCAACCTAAAATCAACACTGCCTTAAAGTCACCTCACTTTGTAATCTAATCCCAACTACCTCATTATGTGACCCAATATCTCACCAGTATCCCAAACCTAACCAGATGCTCAATTCCTGATCATGCTTAATTCCTGGATATTATTATACTTCTGTCCCTCTTTCATATGTAGAAAAAATATAAATCATTTTGAGATTATAATGCACAGGGAAACTAGAGTGAAATATATGCAATTCCATCATAAATATACAGACAAATCACAATGGTAGATGTGTATTTCAAATTGAAAGAGACCTAGGAACATGATATATATGGGAGCTATCACACAAGCTGAAAATCAATAACAATTCTGAGACCCGTTAAAAACTGAAGTCTCAGGGCAAATGGTTGTCCCCTAAATTGAAGAGACACAGAGTGAGGACTGAACTCTGACCTTTTTCTTTTGCCCAAATTCCTTTCTAAGGGGGCCTCGTGAGTCACACCTACAAATGATAAAATCTCAGTAAACAGGTTTTTATGATGGGGTTTACTTCCCAACCTGATTCCAGTATAGCATCACATGAAAGAAGACTCTTATCTTAACTCAAACATTCCTTTCCACTGATCCCTGGTCTTTGGAGAAAGCCTAACTCTTTCAGCCAATTGTCAGCAAAAAAAATCTTTAAACCCACCTATAACCTGTAAGCCCCCACTTCGAGCTGACCCGCATTTTTGGGCCAAGCCAATGTAAGCCTTCCATGTATTGATTTATGATGGTACCTGTAACCCCTATCTCCCTAAAATGCATAAAACCAAACTGTGGCCCAGCCACAATAAGTCCACTTGCTCAAGGCTTCTTGGGTGTGGCTCTAGGTCATGGTCCTCAAATTTGGCTCAGAATAAACCTTAAAATTATTTTACAGAGATCGACTTCTTTTCCGTTGACAAGAGAATCATAATTTGTCGGACTAGAATCCCAAAGAAGGCTCAATGTGGACAAGCTGGGAGTTAAAACTCCTAGGTGGCCCAGTCTTAGTTAGAATCCCTCCTTCCACTTTTGTGAGTTTTACATCCAAGGTTCTCACACTGAAAATCAGAAAATAGTCCCCTCGTGTTTTCAGCATAGGGAGGGGAAAAGTAGCCATTTTTCACATGTTCAGAGCATCCTGTTCTTAACAAGTCTTTCCTTCAGTAGAAACTACTTTACAACAGCCTAACTGGCAGGTTTTTACCAGAGCCTAACAGACCTTGGGGAAGGGAAATATCTAACTCCAGGCCCTATCTCACCTAGGAAGGAAACAAAACCAGAAGCACTTGTGAAGGTCACTGCCAGAGTCATTGGCTCACAAAAAGAAGGAGACCTAGTAACAGGACTATACAACAATTCCCCTCCCCTTACTTCTTACCAACACATCAATAGGGCTCCCACAGAATAACAGAAAAATACAAAAGAAATAACTACGTCTCAAATTTTGTTTACAAAGAAGTCTGTAGGTAACTCTAAAAACAATGAGAGAGACAAAAACAAGGACATCAAGGGAATTTTAGCCTCTAACATTTAACAGCTACAGCAAGCAGTAAACACGGCTTGATTCTTAGCCAGGTAAACATAAAAAACTTACACTAAAAACGTATTCATTTTATAATTATCAGACTAGGTATTTAAAACAACTATGATTTATATACTAAGAGTTCTAATGAAAAAGGTGAACATGTAAGAATAAATAGATAATGTAAACAGAGAGATGGGTATAGTAAGAAAGAATCAAAAGGAACTGCTACAAATCAAAACCACTAACAGAGGAGACGAATGGGCTTATCAGGAGACTGGACACAGCAGGGGAAAGAATCAATGCGCTTGAAGAAATGTCAATAGAAACTTCCAAACCTGACATACAAAGAAGAAAGAAAGAAAGAAAGAAAAAGACAGAAAAGAATATCTAAAAACTGTGGGACAATTTCAAAAAATAGAACATGCTTGTAATCTGAATATAAGAAAGAAAATAAATAAAGAAAGGAATAGAATAAATAGTTGAAGCAATAATGGCTGATAATTTCCCCAAAATTTAGGAGAGACATCAAGCCACAGATCCAAGAAGCTCTAATAACACCAAGCAAGATAAATACTAAAAGATCTGTATCTAGACATATCATATTAAAAATGAAGAAAATCAAAGACAAAGAAAAGAATTTTAAAATAAGCCAAAGGAAAAGAGCCCCTTGCTTTTAGAAGAGCAAGGAAAAGAATCACGTCATACTTCTCCTCAGAACCAGGCAAGAAAAAGACAGTGAAGTGGGATATTTAAAATGTTGAAGAAAAATAAATAAACACACACCAACCTAGAATTCTTGATCCAGTGAAATTATCTGTCAAATGTGAAGGAAAAGACTTTCTCAGACAAATAACAATTGAGGGAATTTGTCACCAGGAATTTTGTGCCTTGCAAGAAATTTTGAAAGAGATTTTCACAAAGAAAGAAATTTATATTGGTCAGCAACTTGGATCTACATAGAAAAAGGACAATTATAAGGGAAGGAATAAAGTAAAATACACTATTTTATTATTTTTATTCTTACTTAATCTCACAGATAATAATTTGTTTAAAAATGATAACATTGTTTTTGGTGGTTATAGCTTATGGATAAGTGAAATAAATAACAGCAATGCTACAAGGGAAGGCAGGGAGAAATTGGGAATATTCTCTTGTGAGATATTTGTAGTACTCACAGAGTAGTCTAGTGTTATTAGAAAGTCAACTTAGATTAGTTGTAAATTTATGTTGCAAATTCAAGCACAACCACTACAAATGTTTTAAAAAGTAGGTATGCTAAAAGAGAAGAAAAAGATGGAGTCATACAAAATGCTAAATTAAAACCTGAGACTGCAGGAAAACGGGAGAACATAAAAAGGAAACAAAAGGCAAAAGTAACAAATAAAAACTGGTAACAAAAATGTAGATATGAATCCTACTATATCATCAATCAGTCTAAAATTAGTGATCTAAATGTACCAATTAAAAGACAGAGACTGTTAAAGTGAATAAAAAGAAAAACAAGAAAAACACTGAACTATACATTGTCTGCAAGAAACCTATTTTAAATATAAAAACTTAGGTAGATTAAAGGTAAAGGATTGGACAATACTCTTACACATGTATACAATGAAACACACAGAAGTTTTCTTCTTAATAGGAAAATAATATGATGTCCTAAGTGTCCATAAGTAAGGAGATGGATGAAGACATTTGTATGATAGGGCATAATCTTAGAATGCAAATTATGAAGCAGTTAGAAATTATGTGTATACATCTCAAAATCGTAATACTGCAAGATATAGAATGATCTATATAATATCTTTTAATTTATGGAAGTTAAAAATACACCACAAATACTCCTATGCTGTTTATGAATGCATACCTATATGTGAAAAATGGAATGGAAGGAAAAATACTAAATGTGTGATACAGTTGCTTCTGGAGTTGAAAGAAAAATAATAGGAAGATAGGTTAAAGGTGAGTTGAGTAATATGTATAATATCTATAATAGTAATAATAATCTCTTTATATAAAAATATCTAGAAACAGATATAAAGAAATGTTCTTGAAACAAATGAAAATGGAAACACAACATACTAAAACCTATGGGATACAGAAAAAGCAGTACGAAGAGGAAAGTTTATAGTAAAAAGTGCCTACAGCAAAAAAAAGCAGAAAAATTTCAAATAAATAACCTAAAATTTCTTCTTAAAGAACTATAGAAATAAGTGCAAACCAAACCCAAAATTAGTCGAAAAGGAATAATAAAGATCAGAGTAGAAGTAAATAAAATTGAAACCAGAAAAACAATACAAAAAAATCAACAAAATGAAGAGTTGGTTCCCTGAAAAGATAAAAAAATTGACAAATATTACCAGACTATATAAGAAAAAAAGAGAAAACCTAAATAAATAAAATCAGGATGAGAAAGGAAACATTAAATTGATAGTGCAAAAATTCAAGGGGCCATTAAAGACTACTATGAGCAACTATATGACAATAAATTGGAAACCTAGAAGAAATGGATAAATTCCTAGATACATAAAACCTACCAAGATTGAACCAGGAAGAAATATAAAACCTGAATAGACCAATAACCGGTAATGAGATACAAGCGGTAATAAAAAGTCTCCCATCGAAGAAAAGCCCAGGACCTGATGGGGCTTCTCTGCTGAATTCTACCAGACATTTAAAGAACTAATATCAATCCTATTCAAACTATTTCAAAAAACCAGGAAGGAGGCAAGACTCCCAAACTCACTCTGCAAGGCCAGTATCACCCTGATACAAAAAACAAATTATAGGCCAATATCTCTGATGAAAATAGATGCAAAAATCCTCAACACAATGCTAGGAAACCAAATTAAACAACACATTTAAAAGATTATTCATCATGTACAAGTGGGAAAGAAATGCATAGCACACTACCAATCCTACCAATCTTTCTCAAATTACTTTGATAAATTGAAGAATATATACTACAAACTCAGCTTTTGAGCACAGCATTATCTTAATACCGAAGATATTAAGAAGAAAAAAATTATAGTTCAATATCCCAGACAACATAGACTCAAAATCCTCAAAAAAAAACCCCAAAACCAAAAAAAAAAAAAAAAAACCATAAACCATACTCAACACAACATTAAAAGGATCATTCACTGTGGTCAAGTAGTATTTACTCTTGGGAAAGAAGGATGGTTCAACATACATAAATCAGGAAATATGATATACCACATTAACAGCATGAAAGACAAAAATTATATGATCATCTCATCTCAGTAAAAGCAAAAAAGCACTTGACAAAACCTGACATCTTTTCATGATAAAAACTCTCAACATATTAGGTTTAGAAGGAATGTGGTATAATACAATGAAGGCCTAATATGACGAGTCCAGAGCTAACATCACAATTAATGAGGAAAAGTTGATAGCTTTTCCTCTAAAATGTGGGATAAGACAAGGATGTCCACTTTCACCACTTCTATTCAACATAGTACTGGAAGTCCTAGCTGGAGAAGTTGATCAAGAGGAAGAAATAAAAGGTGCCTAAATCCTTGTTTGCATACAACATGATCTTATTGATCTTATAGAAAACCCTAAATACTCCATCAAAAAACAGTTGGAACTAATAAATAAATGTAGTAAAGTTACAGGACACAAAATCAACATACAAATGTCCCGTTTCTACACACTAACAGAAATCAATCTGAAAAAGAAATCAAGAAAACAATACCATTTAAAATATCTATGAAAAAATAAAATATTTAGTGATAAATTTTAGCAAGGAAGTAAAGATTTCTAAACTACAAACTATAAAACATTGATGAAAGAAATTGAATAAGACACAAATAAATGAAAAGATATGCTGTGATCATGGAATGGAAGAATGTATATTGTTAAAATGTTTATACTACCCAAAGCTATCTACAGATTCAATGCAATCTCTGTCAAAATATGATTGACATTCTTCACAGAAATAGAAAAAAAATCCTAAAATTTGAAAGAAACCACAAAAGACCCTGAATAGGCAAAACAATCTTGAGCAAAGGAGAAAAGTTTAAGGCATCACACTACCTGACTTCAAACTACTACGAAGGTATTATAACCAAAACAGCATGGCACTGGCATAAAAACAGACACATAGGCCAAAGGAACACAACAGAGAGCCCAGAACTAAATCTATGTATATACAGCCAACTAATTTTCAACAAAGTTGTCAAGAACACACAATGGAGAAAGGATAGTCTCTTCAACAAATTGTGTTAAGAAAACTGGATACCTATATGCCAAAGAATAAAATTAGACTCTTATCTTTCAACATACACAAAAAAATCAACTCAAAATGGATGAAAGACTTAAATGTAAGACCCTAAACTATGAAACCACTAGAAAAACATAAGGGAAACACCCCATGACATTGGTCTGGACTATGATTTTCTGGATATGACCTCAAAAGCAGTGGTAACAAAAGCAAAAATAGACAGATGTGATTACATCAAACTAAAAAGCTTCTGCACAGCAAAGGAAATAATCAGCCAAGTGGAGAGACAACCTATACATTGGGAGAAAATATTTGCACACCATACATCCAATAAGGGATTAGTATGCAAAATATACAAGGAACTCAAACAACTCAATAGCAAGAAAACAAATACACCAATTAAAAAATCGGCAAAGGACCTGAATACACATTTCCCAAAAGAAGACATACAAATGGCCAACAGGTATAGGAAAAAATGGTCAACATCACTAATCATCAGGACAATGCAAATCAAAACCAGTCAGCTCACTCCTATTAGATGGCTATTATTACAAAGACAAAGATAACAAGTGTTGGCAAGGATGTAGAGAAAAGGGAACCCTCGCACACTGTTTATGGGAATGTAAATTAGTACAGTTATTATGGAAAACAGTACAGAGAGGTTCCTCAAAAAATCAAAAATAGAATTATCATCAGATCCAGCAATCCTACTACTGGGTATATATCCAAAGGAAATGAAATCAGTATGTTGAAGAGATATATGCACTTCCATGTTCTTTTTTTCAGCACTATTCACAATAGTCAAGATATGAAATCAATCTAAGTATCCATTAACAAATTAAGGCATAAAGAACATGTGACACACACAATGCAATACTATTCAGCCATAAAAATAATACATTTTTGTTATTTGCAACAACATTGATGAACCTGGAGGACATTAGATTAAGTGAAATGAGCCAGGCATAGAAAAATACTGCATGATCTCACTCACATGTGGAGTCTAAAAAAATTTGACCTCATAAAGGCAGAGAGTGGAATAGTTGTTACCAGAGGCTTGGGTGGTTAGTGCATAGATGAGCATGAGGAAACGGTGGTCAAAGGATATTTAATTACAGTTGGATAGGAAGAATATCTTTTAAAGTGTCCAGAATAGACAAATATACACAGAAAGTAGATAAGTGACTGCCTGGGGCTGGGGCATGGAGAGGAAAGGATAGATTGTGGGGGGAGAGAAGTGGGGAATGACTACTAATGGTTATGGAGTTTCTTTTTTGGATGGTGAAAATGTTATAAAATTGAATGTAGTGATCGTTGCACAACTCTGCAAACATACTAAAAATCATTTGTACACTTTAAATCAATTAATTATATAATATGCAAATTATGTCACAATAAAGCTGTTTTAAAATAATAATATATTTTTTAAAATAAAAAACTTATATGGAAAATTATGAGCCCTTGAAAAAATAACATAATTTTTTAAAAAACAAATCAATAAGGTGAGAGAAGTCACTTTACCCAGTGTTAAGTCCGCTAATATAGCTAGATTAATCAAGATTACATGGTATTGGAAGAGGAAACTGGAACAAATGGACAACCATCAGCCAAAGCAAAACAAAATGAACCCCTCAAACTTTACCACTTAACTTTATACCTTAAATAAAAACTAATTCAAAATTGATTAGGACTTAAGTAGAAAATTTTAAACTTTAAATCTTTAAAAAAGATAGCAGAAAATCTTAAAGATCTAGAGCAGGGCTACAGACTGAATGAAAACGTTGCCAACCGTATATTCAGAAAAGGACTAGTTTAAGGACTATATAAATAACTGTCAAAATTCAATGGTATAAAAACAAACAACCCAATTTAAAAATGGGATAGAGAAGAGATAAAAAAGAAAATGGCTTGATGACACGAAGAGCCTTTATTCAACAGGACATACGTATAAAAAATGAGAACATGGAGAAGATGTTTCCACAGGGATGGAAAAGACATTCAACATCATCAGCCATGAGGAAAACACAAATTAAAACTACAGTGGAGTATTGGTACACACCTATCAAACTGACTAATTTTTTAAAAATGAGACAATACCATATGCTGGCAAGGATGTAGAGAAACTGGATTACATATGCACTACTATATAGAGATGTAAAATAGGCTAGTGATTCTGGAAAATAGTCTGGCTGTTTCTTATAAACTAAACATGCAAGTACCATATGACCCAGTAATTACAGTCTTGAGGATCTCTTTATCCCAGAGAAATGAATATATGTTCGTACCAAAACCTGTTTGTGAATATTCATAGAAGCTTTATTCATAATAGCTATAAACCGGAAAGAGACTAGATAACTTTCAATGAGTAAATGGTTAAACAAACTTACCATAGAATACCACTAAATCTTGAATAGGAATGAGCTATTCGTGCACACAACTTGGATGAATCTCTAGGGAACTAAGCCTAGTGAAAAAACCTATTCTCAATAGAAAAAACTAATCATACCGTATGATGCCATTTATATAATATTTTTAAAATGACAACATTTTGCAAATGGAGAACAATTTAGACATTGCCAGGATTTAGGAAAGGAGGTAGAGTGGAAGTGGCTATAAAAGGGATTCTTATGGTGATGGTACTGGTCTGTATCTGGACTGTATTAATCTCCATATCCTGCTTTTGATATTATGCTATAATTTTGCAAGATGTTATCATTAGGGAAACTGAGGAAGGGGTACACAGTACTTCTTTCTGCATTATATTTTATCTTATTTTTATTTCAAAATATTAAGGGAGTACAAATGTTTTTGTTACATGGCTCGAGTCATGGCTATAAATGTGCCCAGCATACGAATAGTGTTCATTGTACCCACTAGGTGGGTTTTTGCCCCTCCCTTCCACTTCCTTCCCCCCTGCTTGATTTCCAATGACTTCTACTTCTCTCTGTGAACTTCTGTGCCCATCGGTTAGTTCCAATTTATTAGAAAGTGCATGTGGTGTTTGTTTTCCATTCTTGAAATACTTCACTTAGGATAATGGTCTCCAATTTCTTCCAAATTGCTGCAAAAGGCATTAATTCATCCCTTTTATATGGATAAGTAGTACTGCACGGTATACATATACCACATTTTATTAATCTGCTCATGAATTGATGGGCATTTGGGTTGATTCCACGTCTTTGCAATTGTGAATTGTGCTGCAATAAACATTTGAGTGCAGGTATCTTTTTGATAAAATGACTTCTTTTCCTTTGGGTAGATACCCACCAGTGGTATTGCTGGATCAAATGGTAGGTCTACTTTTAGTTCTTTGAGAAATCTCCATACTGTTTTCCATAGGGACTGTCCTAATTTGCAGTCCCACCAAAAGTGTATAAGTGTTCCTTTCTTCTGCATCCATACCAGCATCTATTGTATTTGGACTTTTTAACAAAAGCCATTCTAACAGGAATAAGGTGATATTTCATGTGGTTTAAATTTGCATTTCCCTGATGATTAGTGATGTTGAGCATTTTCTCATATTTTTGTTGGCCGTTTGTCTATCTTCTTTTGAAAAACTTCTTTTCATGTCTTTTGCCCACTTTTTAAGGGGTTTTTGTTTTTTTCTTGCTGATATGCTTGAGATTTTTTAGATTCCACATATTAGCCCTTTATTGGATGTGTAGACTATAAGTATTTTCTCCCATTCTGTAGGTTCTCTATTTGCTCTGTTGACTATTTCCTTAGCTGTGCAGGATGGTTTTTAAAAAATTAAACAAGTTCCATTTAGTTATTTTTGTTGTTGCTGTGGGGTCTTGCCTTTGGGATCTTCTTCAAAAATTCTTTTCCTAGACCATTATCTAGAAGAGTTTTTCCCATATTTTCTTCTAGAATTCTTATGGTTTCATGCCTTATATTTAAGTCTTTTATCCATCTTGAATGAATTTTTGTGAGTGGTGAGAGATAGGGGTCCTGTTTCATTCTTTTGCTTGTGGCTATAGCATTTTCCCAGCACCATTTATTGAATAGGGTTTCCCCCCCACCCCCAGTGTACATTGTTGTCTACTTTGTCAAAGATCAGTTTGCTGTAGGTGGGTGGTTTTATGTCTGGGTTCTCTATTTTGTTCCATTAGTCTATGTCTCTATTTTTGTACCATGCTGTTTTGGTTACTATAGCCTTTGTAGTATAGTTTGAAGTCAGGTAATATGATGCTTCCCAGCTATCAGCCTCTTTTTTCTGGTTCCACATGAAGTGTAGAATTATTTTTTCTAGATCTGTGAAATATGCCGTTGGTATTTTGATAGGGATTGCATTGAATCTGTACATCACTTTGGGTAATATGGACATTTTAACAATGTTGATTCTACCAATCCATGAGCATGATATGTTTTTCCATTTGTTTGTGTCATTTGTGATTTCTTTCCTCAGTGTTTTGTAGTTCTCCTTGTAGAGACCTTTCTCCTCCTTGGTTAAATATATTGCTAGGTATTTTATTTTCTTTGTAGCTGTTGTGAATGGTATTGAATCTTTGATTTGACTCTCAGCTTCACTGTTATTGGCATATAGAAATGCTACTGATTTGTGTATGCTGATTTTGTAACCTGAGACTTTGCTGAATTTATTTATCAATTCCAGGAATCTCTTAGTGGAGTCTTTAGGGCTTTACAGATACAAGATCATCAGCAAAAAGTGATAGTTTGACCTCCTCTTTCCTGATTTGAATACCCTTTATTTCTTTCTCTTGCCTGATGGCTCTGGCTAGGTCTTCTAGCACTATGTTGAATAAAGGTGTTGACAGTGGGCATCCTTATCTTGTTCCAGTTCTTAGGAGGAAGAACTTTTCTCCATTCAGTATGATGTTGGCTGTGGGTTTGTCATCTATGGACTTTTATAATTTTGAGATATGTTCCTTCTATGCTAAGTTTATTGAAGGTTTTTTATCATGAAATGGTTCTGTATTTTGTCAAATCATTTTTCTGCATCTATTGAGATGATCACATGGTCTTTGCTTTTGCTTCTGTTTATGTGGTGAATCACATTTATTGATTTATGTATGTTGAACCATCCTTGCATCCCTGGGATGAAGCCCACTTGGTCATGGTGGATTATTTTTTTGAAGTGCTGCTGAATTCAGTTTGCTAGTATTTTATTGAGGATTTTGCGTCTCTATTCATAAGGGATATTATTCTGCAGTTTTCTTGTTGTGTCCTTTCCTGGCTTTGGTATCAAGGTGATATTGGCTTTGTAGAATGAGTTAGGGAAGATTCCCTCCTTCTCAATATTATGGAATAATTTCTGCAGTGTGTACCAGTTCTTCTTTGTAGGCCTGGTAGAATTTGGCTGTGAATCCATCTGATCCAAGGCTTTTTTGTTGTTGGAAGATTTTTATTACTGCTTCAATCTCGCTGCCCATTACTGGTCTGTTCAGAAGTTTTATTTCTTCCCAATTGAGTCTTGAGAGGTTGTATGTTTCCAGGAATTTGTCCATTTCCTCTATGTTTTCTAGTTTATGTGTGTAGAGATATTTGTAGTATTCATGAATGATGTTTTGTATATCTGTGCTATCAGTTGTAATATCTCCCTTTTCATTTCTGATTGAGTTTATTTGATTCCTTTGTCTTCTGTTCCTGGTTAATGTAGCAAGAGGCCTATCAATTTTGTTTATCTTTTCAAAGAACAAACTTTTTGTTTTGCTGACATTTTGTATTATGTTTTCTTTTTCCTTTCATTTATTTCTGCTCTGACCATTGTTATTTGTTTTGTTCTGCTGGCTTCAGATTTGGTTTGCCCCTCCTTTTTATTTCCTTGAGATGTGATATTAGTTTGTTAATTTGTGATCTTTATGACTTTGCAATGTGGGCATTTAAGTTATGAATTTTCCCCTTAGGAATGCTTTTGATGAACCCCATAGATTTTGATAGCTTGTGTCCTGTTTGTCATTCAGTCCCAGGAGTGTTTTGATTTCCATCTTAATTTCATTATTGACCCAATAATCATTCAGCAGTAGGATGTTTAATTTCCATGACTTTGTGTGGAATTAAGTGTTCCTCTTGGAATTGATGTCTAGTTTTATTCTGCTATTGTCTGAGAAGATACATGATATGATTTTGATTTTTTAAAATTTGTTGAGACAGGTTTTGTGGCCTATGGTATGATCAATCTTACAGAATGTCCCGTGTACTGATGAGAAGAATATACATTCAGTAGTTTTTGGGTAGAATGTTCTGCAAATGTCTGTCAGGCCCATTTGTTTTAGGGTCCCATTTAAGTTCAGTGTTTCTTTATTTGTTTTCTGCTTTGAATATTTGTCCAGCTCTGACAGTGGGGTATTGAAGTCCTTGGGAATTATGATGCTACTATTTGTTTCCTTTCTTAGCTCTAGTAGAATTTGTTTTATGTATCTGGGATCTCCTGTGTTAAGTGCATATGTATTTATCATTATTAAGTCTTCTTATTGAATTGTTTCCTTTACCATTATATAATGACCATTGTTGTCTTTCTTTACCATTGTTGATTAAGGTCAATTTTGTCTGATATGAGAACAGCTACACCTGTTCTCTTTTGGTTTCAGCTTGTGTGGATTATTTTTTCCACCCTTTCACATTGAGCCTGTGTGCATTTTTGTGGTTTAGATGTGTTTCCTGGAGACAGCAGATACTTACGTTGTGTTTTTTCATCCATTCAGCCAGCCTATGTCTTTTGAACAGCACATTTAAACCATTCACGTTGAGAGAGAGAATTGATATGTGGGATGCTGTTATGTACATAATGTTGAGTAGTACCTTATTGCTTTGTTTTCCTCCTTGTGCTATTGTTTTATAAGAGTTGTGAGATTTAGCTTTCTTGGGTGATTTTACACTGGGTATCTATTGTGCTGATTCACGTATAATGCAGTTCTGAGTATTTCCTGCAGGGCAGGTCTGGTCATGACATATTCCCTCAGTGTTTATTTGTTGGGAAAAGATCTAATTTTTCATCAATTGTGAAACTTAGTTTTGCAGGATACAAAACTCTAGCCTGGCAGTTGTTCCATTTAAGAAGATTGAAGATGGGTCCCCATTCTATTCTGGCTTGTAAGGTTTCTGCTGAGAAGTCTGCAGTTAGCCTGATGGATTTGCCCTTGTAGGTCAGTTGTTGCTTATGTCTTGCTGCTTGTAGAATCTTTTCCTTCATTTTGACTTTGGCCAGGTCGATTACTGTGTGTCCTGGAAATGTCCTATTTGCTATGAATCTTTGCAATGTTCAATGACTGTCTCATATCTGGATATCTGGATTTCTGCTGATACCAGGCAAGTTTTCTTCCATAATTCACTCAAATAAATCTTCCATGCTTTAGCTCTTTCTTCTTCTCTCTCAGGGATACTTATAATTCATGTATTTGTTTGCTGCTTCATGTAGTCCCATATCTCTCTAAGTGATTGCTCAGCCTTTTTAATTCTCTTCTTTGCCTCTTTAAATGACTGAGCTAGTAAGAAAGCCTTGTCTTCAAGCTCTGAGATCCTTTCTTCTCCTTGGTTTAATCTGTTGCTGAAGTTTTCTGCTGTGTTTTGAAATTTTTCATTTCTTTAAGTTCTGTTGTATCCTTTCTTATGTTGTCTAGCTCTTTAGTGGCTTTTTCATTAACTTCCTGAAATTTATTTTTTTGGCTTCTTTTTGTTGGTCTTCAATTTTCTTTGTAATTCCATTCATCTTATTTGCCACCCATATTCTGAGTTCCATTTCTGTCATTTTGGCAATTTCCTTGTGGTTGGAATTTACCACTGTAGCTCCATTGTTATCCCTTGGGGGTGTCAAACTGTTTTGTTTTTTCATGTCACCAGGGTTCTTTTGCTTGTTTCTTCTCATCTGAAACCTCTTGCCTTGACTCAGGGCTAATAGCTTTGCAGGGCACCTGTTCTTTGCTGGGAACTCTCCTGCTTAATTAGAAGGGGAGTTCCCTAGATGGTGCTTTTTTTCCTACTCTGGGAATGTTGGTATAGCAGAGGAGGAGTGTGTGCACTAAAAGTCTGTAATGCATCTGTTCTTATTTGTCCTGTTCACCTGTGATTGTCACTGTTCAAGCCTGTGCTGGATGATCTTGGTGCTGGGTGTTAGGTTGTTCCCCAGATAGTTATAGGAAGTTTGAATTGGTAGCTGGGTGAGACCCTTTCAATGGAGGCTGGCTTTGTGGGGATTGTTCTTTGCCATGGTCTCCTCACAGAGGTTACAATTGAAGCTGGGTGAAGGTATCTAGGTAGTGGTCATGGGTTCCTGGATTCTGTGTATTTTTTCAAACCAATCACAGTGTAATGGTGGCTTGGGGCTGGGGGTGTTCCTGGTGGCGCGTTGGACCTTGTAGCAGTTCCAATGGCCCTGCAGCAGTGGTGGAGACTCAGGGTGGGATCCTGGGGTCCAGGTACAGTGCTGAGATCTTGGGGATGGTGTCTTTGGCCTGGAGGAAGCTCTGGAGCCACAGAGGCAGAGCCTCAGGCTCTGGTGTGACAGCCTCAGACCTGGAACTGGGGAGGAGCCAGAAGCAGGGCTTCTGAGCAGGGTCTCAGAACAAGAAGCAGGGCTTTGTGGGAGGCAGGCTGATCTTACCTGGAGGGCAGAGGCAGGGCTATGCAGGTGGCAGGCTCTTCAGACCAGGAGGGAGGACTCAGGGCCAAGCATGTGGTGAGCTCTTCTGCAGGCTCAGGGACCACGGATGCCAAGTCACATGAATGGGCCTCAGTTCCAGCAGCCCTGGGACCACGGAATTCTCCCTGTCCCCAGGACCCACTGAAGCAGTCACCCAAAACTTCCCAGGTCAGAGCCAGTTAATTCCCCAGTTAATTCCTCTGCTTAGAGCCTGCTGCACTGGAAAGGAGGAGTGCTTGGTGTCCAGTCATAGGGTATGGCTCAGATGAACCTCTGCTTAGTCCACTCCCTCCCCAGTCTGGTGGGGGTGATGTGAATGGTACTTCTTCAAAGCTGAGTCCTGTGCAGATCTGGCACCATGTACCTAAGAGGACAGAATAGTGTCAGCTGCAGAAACCTGGGATTGGGTGCTCACCAGATCCTTACTTTGCCTGTTGTCTGGTGCAATGACTCTGCACAGACTCTAGGCAGGTCCCTGGTCTGTCCAGACAAAGACCTGTGGTGGTGGAGCCCTCTCACAACTCAGAAAAAGTGCCTGCAGTGTGAGCATGGTGCCCCAGTACTCTATCCTCTTAATCTTCCCTGCATATAGATGCCTCCCTACCGATACCCTCAATCTTGTCAAATGTATCACCTGGTCACCTTCTCCTTTGCCCCAAGTGGCCTGAATCCCTTTTCTGTGATTTTTACAATGTTCCTTCTGAGAAGAGCTATCCACAGGTACACATCGGCCTGCAATTTACACTGCTTTCCTTGAGAGTGGCATGCTCATGGGCTGTTTCTAGTCCCCGTCTTCCTCTATACTTTTTTAATCAATTGTTTTGTAAACCTAAAACCACTCTCTTCCAACTGGTATCTTTCCCTTTGAGCCCATGGATGCCGCGCTTCTCTTGAGATCTCCTTCTGATGTTGGCTTCAGGAAAAACTCTTTCAGCAGTGGCAGCTAGACTCCACACAAACTCCTACCAGTGACCACAGGGGAAACTTTCGCTGGGTGGAGAGGTGCACTCACCACTTGTTTGGTGCCAGCTGCCTTCCTGGTAGTGGCAGTGTGCCCAGTGTGACCACTGTGGATCACTCAGCACTGCATCCACCACACAGCCTGGAGCCCCCGAAATGCCAGCGGCAGCCTTTCCACTGAGCTCCAAACCTCTTGGGGTTGATTTTTAGAGAAATATTCCTCCTCCTGTTCTGCTCTGCAGCTTCATCCTGTGGAATCTCCAGTAGGTTCTGGCACTTTTCCCTCCAGAATTACATCTGAGCCTTCTTTTTTTCTGACCAATATTTTTCCCTCTTTCTGAGATGACCTGGAGACTGATGTCGCTAGTCAACCATCTTGCCTCCCATCCTGCATTATATTTTAAATGGCATGTAAATATACCATTATGTCAAAAAATTGTTTAAAAATTACAAATGTTGTGGCTTCAAACCCAAGAGCATGCTACTCCCTTTCTTTTACTAAAATTTTCTGTTTCAACAGTGTTTTATATTTATTGTTTGTGTGTGTGTGTGTGCGCGCATTGTAGAGGTTATCCATATCTTGTATCTTTTGTTAGATTTATTTCTAAGCATGTTATTTATTTTGATGACATCATTATACAGTGTATTTTATATATTCTTCTTAATTTTCTGGCCCTTTTTATTTTTTGCCTTTTTTGTGTTATTTTTTACTTTTAGCTTTATTTTTCCTATCATCTGTTTGAAATGAGCATATTATTTTTCTTTATCATCAATGATGGCTATTGCACATGTAGTTCAAATTTTCCAAATTGTCAAGAAACCATATTTTTATTTAGATTGAGTTTTCTAATTTTATCTTCATCAATATATAGTCAACATACAACCTAACCAACTTTTACAGCTATATTATTTAATGTGTGCATATAATCCTAAGGCATTTAAATACTCTCAGGGCAATTTTTGGTGCATCATTAATTACTCACATGGTTTTGAAATATTTTCTGTTTAATGAAATATGTCAAAGGGTCCCCAGTGGAACAAATGAAACATGGTCATAGGACAATGTTTCATCTCAAAAACAGACCTTTTTTTTTTAACAAACCAGAAGAAAAATAAAGGCAATTCCAGAGATCAGAAGTGAGCGGTATCACAAACTAACAAATTTCTGGCATCAAAGAGTGAATATTCTGCGCATCACATGCCATGTTACATCAGGAGGATGAGAGACTCAAGCAGAAAACCACACATCATACAAGAAAAATCCTGGTGTCCAGAGTTTTATTTGGATGAATCATCTAAAATTTTCTAAAATTATCCTGAAAGTGTTTTTTCAATAAAGCCATTAGTTCAGTTTATCAAAATGACTGAGAACCCTCTGAAGCCGTATCTTTATGACATCCCTTATCCTCCAACTTTCGGAGGACCAGAGAATGGGACAGAATTTAGAGGTATATTCTACATCAAGTGGCAAGAGTGTTTACTTAGGGACATGCAAATAGATGCACATTAACACTTGAAATCAATGAAAGTCAATGGAAAAGGGTGTGTGTGTGTTGATCTAGTGTCCTAAAGATTAACAGTTCTGTTTTGGCAGAGTGAAAGAAGTATTAGAGAAGTATTCGTAGGAGAAAGCCTTCAAGTTCTGTTTCTATCCCATGGTTAACCAGATTTGTGATAGCATGAAAACACCAAAAGAGAGAGAGAGAGAGAGAGGTAAGATGACCTATCTTAGTGTTGACTGGGTCCATAAACTTGATTATATAAAACAAAACACCAGCTTAGTGAAATTATGTTTGGGCTTTTATAAGCCCAATGTTATGGTACACACAATAAATATGCTCTCTCTGACGGAGGTTTCAAGAGATAACCCCTGAGAGAAGAGTTCTAGAGGTGTTCTATTCATTTATCCTTGATCTCATAAGATAACGCAAATCCCTGTATTTGCATTACTGTAGCACTTCTTAAAAATTTCAAAGCCATTTCTAATACATGGTCTCAACTTAATGGAAAGATCACTGAATTGAAAAGTGGAAGAAAAAATCCAAGCCCAACTCTCATTGCTTGAAATTGAGTAACTAATTATCATTTTAAAATTGTAAATAAATATTATTCATAGTTCCCATGATAATAAAATATCATATGGACAAGCACGTCCCAAAGACTAAAGCCTATAAATTGAGATGGATGATAAATATTTTATTTTAATGATGAAAAAATCTAGACTTGAAGAAGGAAAAGATGTCCCAAAGATTATCTAACTGTGTAATTGAGCAAGGTCCTGAGTCTTTTGGATTTTTTAATCCAGGTCATAGTATTCTTGCCACCATTTTCTCAAAGCAAATGCAAGACAATAACACAAACCCACCTGTCTCCTAGACTGTCAATAAGGAGCCCAGATACTAACTAGGATATTTGTATTGCTTAGAGTTGAATTCATTCAGGCTGTCATAATCTCCAAAGATTAATAAAATTGAGGCATTTTTGACCCAAGGCACTACATCTCCTGCTGCCCCCTGACTCACAGGTTTGTTTTTGTTTTTTTCCCCCATATCCCATCTAACTTAGTTCCTGGAGGAGAAATATACTATAGAGGTTAAGATCAAATACTTTGGAACTGGACCAGTTAAGAATTAATTCCAACTGAATCACATAGTACCTACCTAACCCTGGGCAAGTTGCTTAAATACTCTGTGCCCTGGTACCAAATGTGCAAAATGAAGATGGTAACACCACCACCTCCTAGGATTGTTGTGAGGATTACAGAAACTGAAAGCTGCAGAGCGCTTAGGTGAGCAAGCACCATGTAAATGCTATTACTTTTGTTTTTCTCATTGACCTCCTCAAGCATTGAAAGCCAATAGCTGCATTGAAGTACCATCATAATACAGCACTCCAGACCCTTTCTTTTATTTCTACATCATCTGTTTATTCATTTTTCTTTCAGACTTCGCCCTTTTTATAACTGACCCATCTAGACCCCTGGGCTTTCTGATCCCTGACTTGCTCGACTCCATTGTTTTTTCTTCCTTCCTCCTCAAATGAGAAACCACACAATGCAATTCTAGACCTGGATTCAAATTCTGGCAATACGGAATTGTAACCTAGACCCACCTCCAAGAGATATGTATTAAATCAGTCTGGGCTAGGGCTCCACCATTAGTTTTCGTAAACCCTCCCCAAAGTGATACCGATTGAGGACCATTGGCATTGGAGCTCTTTGCCAGTAAAGCCTCCCTCAAAGAACGGACTCCTAGTGTACCAGTCAGTGACCAATGACTCTGTTGCAGAAATATCATCATTATTAATGAAATACTGATATTTTATGGGGGGAGCAGCAGTACGCTTTATGAAAATTATTAACTTTTCCAGATGTTCTTTCAGATAGGGATGACCAGTGAGATTTAAATGGGTGATCTTGGAAGAGTTTGCCAGAAGGTATTGTGGAGGGCGTGATTCAGCTGTCAAGATCCATCAGCCATTTTGTTCCTTCTCATTCTTTTTGCCTATGATGCTGTTGGTCATCTGGGGATTCGGCAGCCCTCTGATGACCATGATCAAACAGGCATGAGGATAAAAGGATTCTGAGGCTGCCAGGCAGGAATTGGAAGTAAGATGGATTGCCCTATACTAACTTCCTGTTATATCATAAAATAAAGTGCTTCCAATTTTTCTGATCCACTTTTGTTCTGTTTCTCTGTTATGGCATCAGAAATTACTCATATGCCTTTACACTGACCATTTTTTGATGACTCCAGGAATTCCAATCCCATGTTGTGTCATTTGCAAGAAATATTAACGTAATTCCCCATTTCAAACAATAAATGGAAATATGTTTTGTCTTCAGTCACACACATTTGGCAAACCACCACACCTGGAAGAACTCCACGACCTGCTAACAGTTCACTAGCACATGAGAAGCTTCATAACTCCAGAGGGAAAAAACCCCACAAAATGTGCTAATTTGTTTAATTTTAAATGAATGCCCACAAATGACAAAAAGACAGGCAACAATAGCAAGAAATAGACTTATGCCTACCAAATAGTTCAATTTTCCAGTTTAAGACTATGCTTTACTTTCTCTTCATTCTTCAAACCTCCAACCTACATCCTCTACCACCATTGTCCCTCTGACCACGCTTCAACTGGTGACTAATTCTTACACCGCATTGAGGAAATAGAAACAGTCAAGGACTCCATATGTTATCTCCATAAACACAAATAATCTTCTGTATCTGTTCATATACACCGTCTTTCAGCCTGTTACAACTGAGGAACACCCTGGTTCCTACTGACATTGTCACCAAATTTGGCCATTTAAAGACCTCAGTCCTAATCTCAGACCCTAATTCTGGCATCAACCGACCCTTCCTCTCCTTTGAAACATTTGCTTCAATTTACAAACACATTTAGCATATCCCATCTTTAAAAATTAAACAAACAATCCCAGCCTCCACTAAGCAGTGTCTCATTTATACGTTTCCTTTTCATGTCACAGAATGTTTCATAAGCGAAATCTCCACTTTCTCATCTTCTGTCTCTTTACCACACTCCACTGGGATTTCATTCTCAAGTGAGCCTTTGAAGTGATTATCAAGTCGCTGACACCTCTAAACTGGCAAATCCATGGTCAAGTCACTGACATCTCTAAACTGGCAAATTACATACTCTCTCTTGTCAGTTTCTTAGAAGCATTTCAAACATTTGATAGCCCCCTTTTGAGCTTGGTTTACAAAAAGAAAAATATCCTGATTTCCCTTCTATGTCACTTGCTGACTCTTATGTATTGCTGCAAAACAAAACACTCCAAAACACAGTGCCTTAAAGTAATTACAATACTTTTGCTGCTGTCCATGAGCCTGCAATTTTGACAGTGTTCTGCCTGTTAAGGGTCACTTGAGAGGCTGCACTTGCTAGGTGTTTGACTCTGGCTGGATGGCCTTATTCACATTGCCGGAGGCGAGAATGATTGGGGTCTGGCAGGATAAATCTGTCTTCCTGTGGTCTTTAATCATTCAGCAGTCTGGTCTGAGCTTCTTTACATGAAAGTTAGGTCTTAAGAGAACAGAATTAGTAGCTGCTAGGCCTGTGGTGACCTGGGTCTAGAACTGTTACAACATGATGTTTGCCACACTCTGTTGTCTAAAGCAAGTCACGTGTCTGGATCTGATCAAAAGGCTTATCTTAATAAAAAGAGCAGCATGTATGTATAGAATGAAAGGAATTATTAATAGTCATCTTTGGAACTGACTTACCACTTTCTACTCATATTTACTTAACAGGTAAATTTCACAATTTAAGTAAATTTGCAAGAAATATTAACATAATTCCCCATTTCAAACAATAAATGGAGAAATTTAAGTATATTGTGAAATTTGGGTAAACTTCACAAATTCAGGGACCTTGTCAATTTTGATCAGGTGTTTAACCCCAGCACCTAGAACAGTGCCTGAAACAGAAAAGTCGCTGAATAACTTTTGTTGAGTGAATAAATAGATGAAAAGGAATAATGGCCACATTGTACTAAGAGAAGGTTTCTTGTTATTGTTTGTGATATAGGACAGTGGAAGTGGGATGTAAATTCCCATCCGTGCTGACAGCATTTTATCAAGATTTGTAAAAGTGGATAATTAGAATGAAATACTCAGTGTGCGGTAAGTGATGGTTAAACATTTCAGAAAGTCTGGGCAAAAGAAATCTTATTTCCCTCTCACTTCTTTACTTTTCTAGACTGACTAGAAAACATGGCTTTACTCATCATCCTGAGCTTTTAGAGCAGTGCACGAGCCACCTAGATATTTGTGCATCAGCCGTGGTTAACAGACTGTACATTGAGAGGTTCTGCTTTGGAATATCAGAACTGATGTACACCTGCATGCTCCACACACACACACACACACAAGAATAGACCAGAACGTTGTAACGAGTGCTGCCCAAATCCTGACAGATGCTGGTGATACAAAATAATGGTTAAATATCCCAACTTTTGTAAGGTTTCAACATAAGAAGGAGTGCCTATCTTTTCCTTTCATTATAATGTCTTTCCTAAAGTTAGATTTCCCAAAATCAATCTTCTCAATGCCCCCTCACCTCTTTGTTTCTGAGAGTACAAATCAAAGGATTGAGTAGTGGGGTGACAATGTTGTAAAACAAGGTGAGAAATTAGCCCTGGTCCTTGGAGGAGCTGGCTCCAGGTCACATGTGCATGGAGGTGATGTTTCTGTAGAAAAGTGAGACCATGGTCAGATGGGAGCCACGGGTATTGAAGACTCTGTGCCTTCCTGAGGATGACTGAATATTTAACACAGCCCTCACAATGTAGCCGTAAGAGACCAAAATAAACACCAAGGGTGACAGCACAATACCCACTGCAAGAACAAAGGCAATGCCATCAATGGAAGCTGTGTTGAAACAGGCCATCCGGATCAGGGCTGGCATCTCACACAGGAAGTGGTCCACCTCGTGGTATCAACAACAGAGTAACTACAAGATCATTGGAGACATAATCAAAAAGTTAGCCACCCCACAGCCCCAGTGTTGGGACACTAAACCCAACAGAGTTGTGTATGCATAACAATCATGTAGTGTAGGGGCCTGCAGACAGCAACAAACTGAGCATATGCCATGATGGCCAGGAGCAGGCACTCCAGACCACCCAGTCCCAGGAACAGGAAGAACTGGATGGCGCAGCCCATGTAGCTGATGGTCTTGTCATGTCCATTAAGGTGGTAGAGCAGCGAGGGGATGGAGCTGGTGCTGAAACTGAGGTCCAGGAAGGAGAGTTGGGTGAGGAAGAAGTGCATGGGGGTGTGCAGGTGGGGTCCAGCTGGGACACCAAGATGATTGTGGTGTTGCCCCCCAGGGTGAGGAGGTATGCCATCGAGAGGACCACAAAGAGGATCCTCTCCCAGATGGGGATGGTCAGAAAACACCAAAAGGATGAAATGGTTTGGGGAGCTGTTGTTGGTTCCATCCATCTCTATTGCACCTCAGGAGAATGGAAAATTGAAGGGAAAAAAGTAATTCACAGCCACCCTGTACTGCTATCATATTAACAATATTTGACACTTCTAATGAAAATATGTGTATGTGTGTGCATAGCTTAATAGATTAATAACAGACAGAATTGGATAGAAAAATTGGGGAGCGAGAAACCTATTCAACACAAAACACAAAGCCTAAATATTTA
The DNA here is from genome assembly GCA_023783475.1 of Daubentonia madagascariensis. Classification (NCBI taxonomy): domain Eukaryota; kingdom Metazoa; phylum Chordata; class Mammalia; order Primates; family Daubentoniidae; genus Daubentonia; species Daubentonia madagascariensis. The sequence continues at coordinate 56,843 of JAKFHU010000119.1, read as the reverse complement.
AAAAGGAACAAAGATTTTGGCCAAAATTAAAAGTGCAAACATTCTAATGATAAATAAAAAATAAATAGAGTAAATCAACAATGTACTGGAGACATTTTCTTAAAAATTGACAATATTTTTAATATAAAAATATGTTCCAAAATTTAAGAAAATAATTTTTAAAAATAGAAAATTTCTATATTCTTCCTCTATTTCCTAAAGCCCTTGAACCAAGCTACATGTGAACAAGCCAAAACTTGTTTGTACTATACCTCACCCCCAGGGAGAAAGTTGGGCTACCGTCCTAGGATTAGAATCACTTCCTCTTCTTTCCTGTGAATGAACTTTTGTGAATGTACCCAAAGCTGGTCAGAAATGGTGGATAACTACAGGCAGTCACTAATTGTGGGGAAAGGTCAACTTCTTTTAAACTTTCCCTCCCAAAATCAGACTTACAAGAGCATATATTGGGTTCTCTGGGTCTCTACAATCTCTAATTACTGGAACACGGTGTGACTTTGTCCACCTGTTGGAGACCATCCCAGATTGATATGACAGTTGCCTTCTATGCTCAGTCTTTCAGAAACTTAATGTCTAACCTAGTCATGCCCATGTATGGTACTTCATCTATGGAAATGTAGCACCCTGTGAATTGAGGTCTTCTTGAACTAACCCCAATCTCTCTCCCACATCCAGTTTTTGAAGACATAGATTATGGTCAGGATCATCCTTAACTCCAATACCTGGTATTTGGCCTGTGTTAAGTAGGAGTATTTCACATTTTAATTAACGAAATAGTTACTGACTATTTAATTAATAGATGTAGAGGAAGGATTTTTTTAACCAGATTTTTAAAACTTGTGAAAAGTTTTTCCAATGTTTTCTTCTAGAATTCTTATGGTTTCATGTCTTAGGTTTAAGTCTGTTATCAATCGTGAATTGATTTTTTTGAGAGGTGAGAGGTGTGGATCTAGTTTCAGTCTTCTACATGTGGCCATCCAGTTTTCCCAGCACCATTTAATGAATAGGGAATGTTTTCCCCAGTGTATGTTTTTGTGTCATTTGTCAAAGATCAGATGACTGTATGAGGATGGTTTTATATTTGGGTTCTCAGTCCTGTTCCATTGGTTTATGTCTTTGTTCTTGTGCCAGTACCATGCTGTTTTGGTTACTATAGCCTTGTAGTATAGTTTGAGGTCTGGTAGATTGACGCCTCCCAATTTGTTCTTTTTGCTTAAGATTGCTTTGGCTAGAAGGGGTCTTCTCTGGTTCCACACGAAGTGTAGAATTATTTTTTATAGTTCAGAAAAAAATGATGTTGGTATTTTGATAGGGACAGCATTGATTCTGTAAATCGCTTTAGGTAGCAAAGACATTTTAACAAAGTTGATTCTACCTATCCAAGGGCATGGTAGGGTTTTCCATACATTTACATCTTCTGCAATTTCTTTTCTCAGTGTTTTGTAATTATCTCTACATAGGTCTTTCACCTCCTTAGTTAGATATGTTCCTAAATATTTAATTTTCTTTGGTTCTATTGTGAAAGGTATTGCATCTTTAATTTGTTTCTCGGCTCGACTGTTATTGGCATATATGAAGGCTATTGATTTGTGTACATTGATTTTGTATCCTGAGACTTTGCTGAATTCATTTAGCAATTCCAGTAATCTCTTGGTTGAATCTTTGGGGTTTTCCAGATATAATATCATATCGTCCATGAAGAGTGAAAGTTTGACCTCTTCTGCCCCCATTTGGACACCCCTGATTCCTCTCTCTTGTCTGATTGCTGTGGCAAGGACTTCCAGCACTATGTTGAATAGAAATGGAGATAGTGGGCAACCTTTTCCGGTTCCATATTTAAGGGGGAATGCTTTCAATTTTTCCCCATTGAGTATGATATTGGCTGTGGGTTTATCATATATGGCTTTAATAATTTTGAGGTATGAGCCATCTATGCCTATATTGTTAAGTGTTCTTATGATAAAAGGGTGCTGGATTTTGTCAAAAACCTTTTCTGCATCTATTGAAAGGACCATATAATCTTTGTTCTTGCTTTTATTTATGTGGTGAACTACATTTATAGATTTGCATATGTTGAACTGTCCCTGCATCTCAGGGATGAATCTTACCTGATCATGATGAATTATTTTTTTGATGTACATTTGAATTTGGTTTGCTAGGATTTTATTGAGAATTTTTGCATCTGTATTCATAAGGGATATTGGTCTGTAGTTTTCTTTTCTTCTTGTGTCCTTTCCTGGATTTGGTATGGACATTGGCCCATGCAAAGAATTTATGAAGAAGACCCCCAAAGCAATCACAGCATCAACAAAAATAAATACATGGGGCCTGATCAAATTAAAAAGTTTCTGCGCCGCCAAGAAAACTGTCACTAGAGTGAACAGACAACCTACAGAATGGGAGAAAATATTTGCATGCTACACATCTGATAAAGGACTGATAACCAGAATCTATACAAAACTTAGGAAAATCAACTAGAAAAAATCAAACAACCCCATTAAAAAATGGCAAAGGACATGAACAGAAACTTTTCCAAAGAAGACAGAAAAATGGCCAGCAAACATATAAAAAATTGCTCGACTTCTCCATTCATCAGGGAAATGCAAATCAAAACCACAATGACATATCACTTAACTCCAGTGAGATTGGCTCATATCAAAAAGTCCCAAAAAACAAATGTTGGCGGGGATACGGACAGATAGGAACACTCATACACTGCTGGTGGGACTGCAAATTAGTACAACCTTTATGGAAAGTAATATGGTGATACCTCAAAGAACTAAAAGTAGAACTACCATTTGATCCAACAATCCCATTAGTGAGTATTTACCCAAAGGACAAAAAGACATTCTATAATAAAGACATCTGCACATGAATGTTTATAGCAGCACAATTCACAATTGCAAAGATGTAGAAACAACCCAAGTGCCCATCAATACACCAGTGGATTAATAAAATGTGGTATATGTATACCATGGAGTATTACTCAGCAATAAGACCAATGGTGAATTAACACATCTGGTATTATCCTGGATGGAGCTAGAACCCATTCTTCGAAGCAAAGTATCACAAGAATGAAAAAACAAGCACCACTGGTACTCACCATTAAATTGGTACTAACTGATCAATACTTATGTCACACATGGCAATAATATGCATCAGTGGGCGGGCAGGCAGGAGGTGGGTGGAGGGGATGGGAAAACTCTCACTGAATGGGTGGGGATGCACAGTTTGGAGGATGTCCACGATTGTAGCTCTGACATGGGCAGTGCATGGGCGATATATATAACCAAAGTGTCGTACCCCCATAATATTCTGAAATAAAAGGAAAAAAAAACTCACTTGTGCAAATCACAGTAACAGCATGCATGAAAAGTGAATATACATGCCAGAAATATTCAAAAGAACAATACCATTTTAATGGCTGTACCAACACTCTGATATTTTTTAATTTCACTAAATTTGGAATATGTCTTCATAGTGTTTTTGGTTGTTTTCTTTTGCCAAGTTATATCTGTAATAGTCTGTAACTAGCAAATGTAAACACTTAAACAGTGTCTTGCTGCATGATCATTAGTGAGAAAATCAGTCACAATCATCAGAAAATGTCATTTTATGTAAATAAATGATGAAAATAGAATTTGACAGTGTAAAAATAACTTGGGAAAAGTTAGATAAAATGTTACTATGCAAATGCATGACAGACTTTAAGTGAAATAACCACTCAAATATGCCTTGCTGTTTTCCAGTACCCTAGAGAAAGGGTAAGTCCTTGGCAAAAGTGGGGAAATCACTCTTTTGTGCTTCTTTTCTTTCTTATCGCTGCCCGTCTACTCCACACTGGAGCAATCTTTTCTTCCTTCTGGTTTCCCATGTTTTGTGTCGTTTGGCTACAAATCACCTTTTTCTAAGACTTGACCTATTATCCAGGTAGCAGTGGATCAGATTCCAGTCAATAAAACACTACCTTTAAATCTTGTAGAGGTTAATTATTATTATTTTTATGAATTAAATAATGAGTCAATTTTTTTTAATATCTGAAATTTAAGATTTTATACAAACCAGGATTTTAGTTAGACTCCATATTACGGTACTAATATTAAGCAAGAAACGCCTTGAAGACACAAAGTCTTTCATTTTCCAAAGCATATAATCATCGTAGAACGGCAGAGAGTAGGGCTAATAATCTGCATTGGGGAATTTCGCCCCAGTTCCTGTCTCATTACAGTGTGTGTCTCTGGTGGCTGCCGCATGTCAGCCCCTGGCCTTGGTTTTATGTCCAGTGCCCTTTTCCTCCTGTTTCCCCCTCTTCCTCCATGTCTCCTTCTTCTTCAACTTTTCTTATCTGTTAATAACCTTCAGTCACTCTTCTGAATTTTCGGTCTCTTTCAAAAATGATTAAATGTTTTTCTTTACTCACCTATTGAGTAATCCCCAAACATCTTAGCCTGGTCTTCAAGAGCCCTACAGTTTGCACCAGCTCACCTTTAACCCCCACTAAGGTCCTAGGAATCTTCTGTCCCCCAGTTATTACTCTCTGAAGCTAAGTGTTTTCCAAACCCCCTTCATCCACATATAGGCACTTACCTCACCCCACCTGTACCATCCCTGCTTCTAGCTTATGATTTATTCTCTACAAACAGAAATGATGTTTCTCTGTTCTTGCATATCTGTGCACTCTGGAGGATTCAAGTACAGACTGTAAATTATCAAGCTAATGCACAAAGTAGGAAGTGAAAAATGTGTCAGGAGAGATGCAAAATGCACACGCTTACTCGCTATTTTTGGCAGCATGTTGCCAAGTAACGTAAGTGTAGAGTCCAAGGAGCTAAAGTTGTCAGAATAAAGAAACAGAACAGAAGGATGTTCTAAGTCCAGCAAACCACTCTGCTCTGTGATTTCTGACTGCACTTTGTCCTCTTGGTCTTGTGTCCAAAGTAGGTCCAGCCTGAAGCTGGTGAATTGTAAGTGACTCTCTCCAATGTCATAAGGCAGGGGACAGACCCGTGGGAAAGAGAGAAGACGGATCCCCCCAGCTTCACCCCTTCCTGCTTAACTCCAAAAAAAACTCAACTGTCCTGAAGAGCTGGTTTTTATGGAGGTGACATCAGATGTCCCCAGGGGGAGTCCTAGCGGGTAGTGCAAGGAACTGGAATAATAGGGATCTTGATGGTCTGGGGCACTTCAAGTTCCCCATAGATCATTTCTGTGTAAACTGGGAGGTTCAGAGGCAGAAATTACAGGGGGGAGTCAGTCTACTTCTGTGCACTGTACAGCTATATTTTTTTCTTCTGCCTGTGGCAGAAAATGAGGAAACCTGAGGGGTTTTAGGGTTATTTGTTTTTTCCTTGGTAGGAAATGTTCTTACAAACTCCTTTTAACCAAAAACATACAATTAATTCATAATTTCTATAAATGCTGATAGGCCGTTTAGTGCTTGTGTTTTTTCCAAGCAGTATTTACCGCAACCAGCCCAGCGAGGCACAGCCCCGCCCGCGTTCGCAGCTGCGGAACAGCCGGTCCCGTTTCTCTGCTTTCTCGTCGTGAGACCGGCAGGATCAGGCGCAGGTGGCTCCTGAGTCCCTTCCACAGAGCAGCTTATGGGAGATAAGAGCACAGGCTGTGATCAAAACTATGGATTGTTGATTCTGATTTCTTCTGGATTTGAAAGGGGAGTGTCAGCACATGCATTACCACTTTCATCAACACATTAGTAGCTTAGCTCCAAAAGTTCACTGGGTAAATTTAAGCTAGAAATCTATCCTGTTATTTAACTTTTATTTATGCAAATATATTTCTATATATTCTCCTATACAGTTTCTGACAGCAAAAAAGATAAAGTAATTTGATAGCTTGGTTGCATCAATCAACCTAGCAATTGCACAAATATAAAATGATGAAATGTATTATTTTTAAATAAAACTGGCCAGAGAAATTACTCAGAATCTTCAATTTGTTAGTCCTGTGCTTTCAAGGAAATAAAAGATAACTTTGCCTTCTTTTTCCTCCTGGTACAAAAGACAGGCTCCACTGCGAGAGATGGAGCACACAAGAAACAAAAAACGTGCTAATTAGCTGATAGAGAGAGAAGGAGGAAGGCCCAAACAGATTAATGAGTCCCAGGGCTGGAAACTGTTCTTCCCCAGGAGACTTTGCACATCCACAACTCTACACTTGCTCTGCACATTCTGTCTCTGAAGTGGAGCCCTGCTTCGCTGTCCCCATAGAGGCCCACAAACAACACTGTTCATATCTCTGCACACCGGGCTTCACACATTGAAACATAATTGGTGAAGTTAGTTAATTTAATTCATATAGTAATAATCTTTCTATGTTTTTTATCTGTACAATCCATTCTGTTTTCTTCTCCTTGGTGGGTATGACAGAAGACTACTATAGCATAGCTTAGAAACCACTAAAGTCCATCCTCATTTCCACTGAGATTAGGCATAGTAAAATGAGAGCAATATCAACAGCAGAAATTAAGATTCCATCAGAGAGAAAATAAATATGAGTATGGATAGGAAATCAGCAGAATATACAAAAGTGGACAGTTAGCTAATCCAAAATAGAGGATTCAATGAATGTAAAATAACAGAAAGAAAGATACACAAATCTACACAATGTAGGTGGGAAGTGTATTATTTTGCTTTTTTTAGAACAGAGAGAAATAAGTCATTCTTGTTCTAGCTTCTCTGAAGCTTAAATTTGTACTAAAACCATGCCTTGAGTGCTTAAAATCTAGAAAATACATATTGCACAATTTTTCTAAAGCTAAGAAAATATGATATAAGGTAGCAGTCATCTTGTATATGAACCTTAATTCATCTGTGTCTGGTTGGGGGTGGTCAATCTGATCTGGTCTGAGCTGGCTGTCCTCTACATTGCATGGAAAATGGAACCTGTGACCTCCTAACCCCACCTTTGCCTGCTGGGTTGGATCTCCAATTTCCATAACTCACACCTTCCCATGTTATGTGCTATTTTTATTTATTTTTATTTTTTCATTTTTGATTAACACATAGTAATTGTGTATATATATATATATGAAATATGGTGTGATGTTTTGATACATGTATATACAGTGTAATGATCAAATCAGGGTAATTAGCATATCTATCCCCTCATATATTTCTCAGTTCTTTGTGATGAGAAAATTCAAAATTCTCTTTTCTAGCTATTTTGAAATATACAATACAATATTGCTGGCCATTTTCACCTTACTCTGCACAAGAATAGCAGAACTTATTTCAGTCATCTAGCTGTAACTTTGTATCCATTGACCAATCTTTCCCCCGCCCCAGCCTCTGTAGCCACCATTCAACTCTACTTCCATAAGATCAGCTTTATTGGATTCCACGTATGGGTGAGATATTCAGTATTTGTATTTCTGTGCCTGGCTGATTTCACTTAACACAGTGTCCTCCAGGTTTACCCATATTGTCACAAATGACAGAATTTTCTTCTTTATTAAGGCTGAATAGTATCCCACTATGTGTACTATTCTGATACTTTCATACAAGAAAATATGCCACATTTTCTTTATCCATGTACCTGTTGGTGTAGGTTGATTCCACATCTTGTCTGTTGTGAATAGTGCTGCAATAAACATGGGGGTGCAGATATCTCTTCAACATACTGATTTCATTTCTTCTGGATATATACACAATAGTGAGACTGCTGGATCATATTTCATTTTCAAATATTTTGGAGATGGCCAAAATCTTAGAAGAGAATAAAAGGAAAAAGAAAAAAAACGTGTATCTGTGGAGTTAAATGTATATCTGAGTCTATTAACTCACCAGGAAAGGAAAGTCATAAATGAATAAATTCACTTACTGTTTCACAAAGGAGAAAATGATCAGGGATTTTTAAGTGCTAGGAAACAGGAGATCTGTGGCTGTGCTAAGGACGCTTTGGAAACTAGTATTCTCAATAAGATGAAATGCACAGTACATTCAAAATTCTTTAAAACAAGCCTCATTGATTTAACTGGCCAAGAGTGTTCATGAACAAAAAGAACAAAGCTGTAGGCATCAGACTACATGATTATAAGCTATACAACAAAGCGATGGTAACTAAAACAGCATGATACTGGAACAAAAATAGACACATTGGCTAATGGAAGAGTATAGAGAGCCCAGAAATGAACACATGCACCTGTAGTCATTTGTCTGTTTTTATTTTGTTGCCTGTTTTTTTTGGGTCAAATCTAAAAAATCCTTGCCCAGACCAATGTCAGGTAGTTTTTCCTCTATGTTTTTTCCTAGAAGTTTTACAGTTTCAGGTTTTAAGTTTAAGCTTTTAATCTGTTTCAGTTGACTTTTTTATATGGTGTGAGATAAGGCTCATATTTCATTCTTTTGTATATGCATATCCAGTTTTCCCCAAATTGTTTATCAGTGTCCTTTTCCCATTGTATATTCTTGGCACCTTTGTCTAAAGATGTTTGTAAACTTTGCCTTGGAGATAAAGGAAGAAGCAACCAGGTGTTTGGGTTCAGGACACAGTATCCCTAAATATGACTGTAGGAGACCAGAGCATGCACAGTTGGATTCTTGCTGAAGACTGTCCAGGGTGATGATCAGCCATTACCTGGGGGATAGTGGATGATGAGGAACCTGATCCGATATCGAGGATGATCAGATATGGAGGATAGAGGGTTCTGTTTAACCAGACTTAGCAGGGTTCTTTAATAAAACTAGATTTACAAGGAAGTACACAGATGGACCTAGGAGAAAGTTCAGAAACCTAACTAAAGTATGGCCAAACACAGAGTCTTTGTCACTTTCCACGGAGCTACCAACATCCAGTGTTTCATATCAAAGATGGACTGAATTGTTGCTGTTTCTACTTCATTATCACATTTATAATCAATCCCTAATTATATGACCTTTAAACTAGGGGCTTGTGGGAAAATGAAGAATGTTAAGAAGATATGTTGATTTATTCCAGTAAGATTACACATAGGACAGGAGTTGTAACAAGTATCACCATCTACTTATTTTGCTGATAATATAGTGTAATTTCTAAAACCTAATCTGCATTGGAGAAAGTGAAAAACCACATGGTGCTGTTATAGTTGTCTGCACCCCCACATGTTTAAACTGTGGGATAAAGCACTAATCTTTTCTATTTCTTCCAGGTGGCAGTGTTGCTTAGCCTTTTGACCATAATAGGCTTCTGTGGGCCAGGAAGTCAATGTGAACATTCATCAGCTTCTGAGTCTGTTTCAATTATTCCCTGTGGGCCGGGAAAATAACTAGGGGTCTGCAGTACTGTGTCTCTTTGGTTCAGCAATTCGAAATTACTGTTTGCCACCTACTAAGAAGCCACTAATTAATGATTTATCAGAGTTAGCATTTATTAGCCCACCAAAGTATGCATTTCCTTTTCTCCAGTGCATATTTATCTGTATAAGTAGTAAGAATTACCTCTTAAGTAAAAAGGTACAAGACTTCCAGTAAAAACTTGGAGGACTATTCTTATGTTTCCAGTCCTTTCTGAATAGCCATCTTGAAATATGTCAAGGGGGTATATTTTCGGGTGAAATATTTTTAGTTTCCTTCAATCCCATACTTGTCTCCTTGATCATTTTCTTGTTGTTTTTCATTGGCCATTTCAAGTTATTGTAATACCCAAATCTGTTACTTAGAAGATGAATCAAATCAATTAATTGTTAACAGGGACATCTGTTCTTTTCTTTGTGAAATTTTTTTTAAAGTCAGGGTCTCACTAGACTGGCCTCAAACTCCCGGCCTCAAGCAATCCTCCTGCCTCAACCTGCCAAGTAGCTGAGACTACAGTCTTGCACCACAATCCCTGGCTTATATATTCCTTTTTGTATCCCCTTTGCTTGTGTGTATCCCAAGGAATTTTTTTAATGAAGATAGAGGATAATTCTGAGTCTGTGAAGTAGAGCACACATTTGCCCCTGCTTTTTGCCATCACAGCCATGATTACCTGGTCTGTGATTATGGGATGTAATACACTAAAATAAGAGGTACATTAATAAAGAGCTTAACAGTATAGATATCTTGATGGGCACTTTTTCCTAATAGTTCTCAGCTTTGTCTTCGAAGAAAATCTGGATAGCTTTTCTGGAAAAAGAAAGATTCTCCTTTATTCTTTGTTCTGCTGGTGTTGGCGATGAACTTCACTGCAGTTGGCAACAAACAGAAAACTCAGCAAAGAGAAGAGTACTCGCCACAGAACTGAGAGTTCATTCTGGCAGGTGAAGTCAGGGTTTGCCATCAGTTCTGAGTCCCTCATCGATTTCTCATGACCTTTGTAAAATAATGGAAGTCAGTACTTAACTAAGTGTCGGGACAAGGAAGCTTTCCCTGGGATGGTGATTTCTGCTGTCATCATCTGAAACCAAGTGATCCTTCTTTTTATAACAATAGAGCAAGAAGGAAGTGACTCATTCTGGAGAAAGCCAGTTTCTTCATGTACATTGAAGGGAATAAAAATACTTTACTCCAAAATATATTTCCTTGACTTATTTTGAGATGTCTGTCAGAGAGCCAGCAAACAGAAGTGGCCCTGAAAAGCTGTCTTTTGTGGGGGAAATTTATATCTCTACAGAATCTGTATTACTGCAGCCAGGCCTACCCTTGTCTGGATCTAGGAAAAATTAACTGAGAGTCTGATACCCTTGATAGTCTGAAAAGAAACATTTGCCATCTATTCTGTCTGAGGGCTGCTACCTGTGGGGTTTCATGTACATAACAAACCACCTTTGCCAGCCAAGTGTCCTCTATTCTCCCTCCCATAACCCATCTTAACACTACAACCTGATTTACCGCCATAACCTGCTTTTTGGCCCTGCTCTGAGCCCACATTCTTTCTGTGACCTCAAGATGGTGTATAAGCTCCTGCGTCTCACTGGGGGGTTGGTCTTCATTCTGAAGGCTCCTTCTGTATCCATGTGAAATAAATCTGTATGCCTTTTCTCTAATTCATTTGCCTCATGGCAGCGATTTTCAGCAAACCTTCGGAGGGCCAAGGTACCATGTCCTGCTCCCCTTTGCCTCCTGCCTCCTTTGGGACCTGCCTCCCCTCCTGCTGTGTCTCCACTCACTCCCTGTCTCCTACACATTTTGCATCAGCAAGTGAACATCCTCCAGTGTCAGTGCCTCAGCATTTGATTATTCCTTTACTATTTCATTCATTCATTCAAAAATACCTTCATGAGAACATAAAGCCCGCCAGCCCTGGAGATAAGGAGCCAATGTGACACTATCTTTATGGAGTTTACAATTTGGACGGATTTAATTTTCTTTCTGTTTAGCAAGAATTTTTTTTCCTTAGGGACAATAACCTCCAACATTTTTACTCTTTTTGTGATTTACTTTTTTACAATATTTTTTTTTAGTTATTTGACTTAAAATGTGAATTAGATCATATCTATCAAAGTTTCCCTTTATTTCCCATGTGCTATTGATCCTGTAGCCAGGCCCCTTGAGATTGTCATACCCCAGCGTTTTTAGTGATTGAAATAATGTAAATGTTGACAAGGCCCTCATTTGCTTGCACATGTTAACCGCTTGCTTCCTGCCCGGCACCGCTTGTTCTCACAGGACTCACTGACTGCTGGCGTCCTGTTTCTATGTCAAGCAAGAGGAGACAACTCCAGGGCCACAGGGAAAATTTATGAGCTTGTTTTTCAGAAGGAATGAATGCCCTTAAAAACGTCATGACCTGCTGCTGACAACCAGAAGTCTGGTTGCTCAAGCTGTTATCTGAGACTGAAGCAACAGTGACACCCACCCTGGGCTCCATGAAACTCCCCCTTCCTTACTCCCTAGCGGCATAAAGTCTCCCTACTTCATCTCTGTGTTAAGACAGATCTGAGAGATCATCTGTCCGCCTCTTCTCACTTTCGTGAAGTCAAATAAACCTTTCTCTATCCCCGAGCACTTGTGTCACAGTGCTTGGCCTCAGCTGCACATCCGGTACCTGAATTTGGGGGTTTGACAACAATCCCGTTATCTCTCTTCTGGCAAGAATCACCTCCTTCAACTATGTTGCCAGAGGACTTCAAACTCATATCATATACAGACCATTTTGTAAGTAAAAACATTTTCTAAGACAGGGATTACAGCCTTCACCCCCATCTCTAACTCTGGATTGCTTCACAGCCCCTTTCCCTTCTCAGACAAGCGCCTCATTGTGGAGGAGTCATCTCATCGTGTCTCCTACTAACTCTACAGCTCACAGAACTCTGCATTCTCCTAACACTCTCCTAAAGCTGCTCTGATGGAGGTTTCTGATGTCCTTTGGGTTGTATATATGTACATTGGCCATGTCTTAGCTTCCATTTACTGACTCTGATGTACTGGAAAGTAGGAGCTCCTTCCTGTTGGAAATTTTACTTTGTAATATTTTTATTTGTATATATTGGCTATTTCTTTTTCTTTAACAGGGAACACGTATGTTCAAATATTTAAAAGGGCTCATGCTGTTGACTTTTCAACAATTGTTTGACACATCGCTTCACAAGTTTTCGAAATTTTCCCTGGAATTTTCTGTGTTGGGTGAGAGTACAGCTACAAAAAATCACAACACTATCCCAAAGTTAGAGGCAAAATTTGCATCTTAACCTCGCTGGGCACAGCCCTGGGATCCTGAGCCGAATGATTGTGACTGACCTTGAGTATGGATTCCAGACCATCTTCTTCTGCCTTCTGGGGTCTGGTCAGCCTACCTGGGTTTCACGGCCTTAATAAAATCGATGTTTTGATCTATGTAACAACTCAGATAACAAGTGGCCAAGATGAGAGTCACAATCAATTGAGGTTTATTAAGCAAAGAGTGATTATGCACCAGGGAGAAGCACAAACCACAGAGGCATCTGTGACCTGTGCTCTCAGTATTTCAGGGGAGACGGTGCACAGAAATAAGAAAGGAGAAGGGAGGAGGCAGTGAAGCTAATGGTTGTGTCCTTGTGAGGCTCTAATTAGTGCTCAAAAAATCTACGTTTTACATAAGATGAGTGAACATTTAAGGAAGGAAGTAGAGAAAACTGTCAATTATGTGGCCTTCTCAGGATAGGCAGAGGAGTGATCGGTCTTCTCTTGTCCTTGTTCTGCATCTGTGGAGAAAGCTTGTAGTTGGCATTGTCAGTGTGAAACTTAACAGAACTCGGGGTTAAGAATTTATTTATGTTGCAGTCCTAAGGTTATAATTGGCATGTGCTTGTTTTACAGGGGGTTGTATATCCTGAATGGTTTGGAAGCTAACAAGGAATTTCCCTGTAAGCTCCTGTGAGGACAGCCACCTGGAGAGGCAGAAGATAATTGTTGTTGTGGGATCTGGATGGTGCATAAAGTGATGACACAGGGTTGTGAAATGACAGCTATTCATGTGGGAAGAGGATGGCAGTGCTGCATGACTCAGTGCCCAGGCTCAGTTCCCCCTTTGGCATGATGGGTTTGGGGGTCTTGAGATTTTATTTTCCTTTACATGTGTATACAGTATGGGATGACTAAATCAAGCTTCTTAACATACTCATCACATCACATACTTATTTTTTTGTGTGGTGTGATTTAAAATCTGCTCTCAGCAATTTTGATAATTACATTACATTATCATTAACTATAGTCACCATGTTGTGCAGTAGATCTCAAAAAGTTGTTTTTCTTGTGGGTTTCTCGTCCAAACAGATTGACTAAGGAGGCAGGGAGGGGATATTTTGACAAAATATTTCCTTCTACCCAGAACACCAGTTGCTGTGATTGAAAGTGTTTGGAGTGAACTCATGGTGTCCCCCTGTTCCTGAGGCAGCAGGTGGCAGGAAAAGGGGCTTTGGCAGCAGGGACAGTTCTGTTTATAAAAGGAAGCATCACGATAACCCCATGGCATGACCTCCACTAAGCCAACACTGTCAAGTGCTATGCAAGGGACAGAATGTCCTGGTTGAAGTCTGAGGTGACCTGAGAGCCACAACTTCGTCTCACACAGGCTTCCTGGAGGAGGAAATGTTGGGCTAAACCTGAGGGATGTGCAGGGATCACTGGGAGGGGGTCCCACAGTGGGAACATCTGAAGAATGCTGAGACCAGGGAGCACCTGGGGCATGTGAGGAAGGAAGAAACGCCAGGATCAAGGCTGAAGGCGTGTGGGGTGGTGGGGGCCAGGGAGGGAACTTCAGGCTATTCCTGCTGTTCCTCTTCTCAGGCCTGCAGAGCATGGCACCCATTTTGCAATTCAGCATGTGGACTGAGCACTCCCAACAGGTCTTCTCGTGCTGCACAAGGATCTGCATCCCGCTGTCCATGTGGTGGGGAAGCAGCTTCTCCCCAGCAAAGTGTCTGCATTTTACATGCAGCAAAAATGATGCAATCTTGCTCCCAAGATTTAATTACAAAAAGACTGTGACTTCCCTCTGAATTTTACTCTCTCTTGTGTTCTTTCTGTCTCCCCCCGGCCCCTGTGGTATGCCTTCCTCTGGGGAAGGAAGCCCTGTTTTGAGCTTCTCCTTTTACAGGCCCATGTGACAAAGAATAGAGGGAATGCCCTGACCAACAGACAGAAAGAAATTCATGCCTTCATTCAAAACTGGCTTACGCCAACAACACCTGATTGAGCCTTTGAGGAAATGCTCCCCCAATCAGCTTCACTTGAGACCACAGCCCAGCCTCATGAGGGTGACCAGATTTCTGGTCTACAGAAATAGTGACATAATACATGTTTGGTATCTTAAGGCACTAAATTTTGAGGTAATGATGGCAGAGAACAGTAGATGATGACACAGTCTACCAGGCCCCAGCCACATACCCTGCCCTCCTCCCTTGTCCTGTCGTCTCCTCCAGGCCTGCTGCAGCCACCCCGGCTGCTTCTCTAACCTCTTCTGGCCACACTCGGTTCAACCTACACATCTCTGCCCCAGGGGCGCTTTCCCCTTGACACACTGCGGTAGTCAGCATTCTCCAGAGCCACAGAACCAATAGGATATACATGGATGTATAAGAGAAAATTGTTATGGGAATTTGTTCAAATGATTGTGGATACCAAGAGGTCCCACAATATGCCCTCTGCAAGCTGGGGACACAGTGTAACCCAGTCCATGTCCAAAGGTGTGAGCACAAGGAAAGACAATGGTGTAACTGTCGGTAAAAGGCCAAAGGCCTGAGAACCAAGGGAGGCCGCCAGTGTAAGTCTCAGAGTCCAAAAACCTGAGAACTAGGATCTCCAACATGCAAGGGTAGGAAAAGATAGATGACCCAGCTTAAGAAGACAGAGAGAAAATTCACCCTTCTTCCACATTTTTATTCTATTTGGGCCCTCAACAAATTGGATGATGCCTGTCTCATTTGGTGAGTGCAGATATTCTTTACTCAGTATACTGACTCAAATGTTAATTTTTTCAATAAACATCCTCACAGCCACACTCAGTCATAATGTTTTCCAGCTATCTGGGCATAGCTTAACACACCGAAGTTGATACAAAGTTAATGATTAAAGTCTATCTTTTGTCAACTTGGAGCCCATATGCATCTCTTTAAACTATACTTCACAAGTAAAGACGATAACAAGGTCATTTCACCTACCATAATACAACAAACCTGTGTGCAGCGGAAAACCCACTTGTTACTTCCCCAGGGAAGAGGTGAACTTGCTGAATGATGTTTACTCTCGTCCTGACAACCAATAGCTTCAATACTACCATGTAAAATTAGCAATACTTAAATACTGATATAAAGTCAATGCATCTTATGCTGCATAATATTTTCATCATATATGTATATACATTCACAAATGTATTTATAACAAAACAAAAAAAAATACTCATGGCAATTATAGTCCCCCTTTCTGTAATTGGTAACATGACTGTACCTGGTCTCTATAACTACTCTCTTCCACTACATATTCTGTATTCCTTGTACCTTCAGCAAGAACCTCAGCTGGTCATGGTTCTTTTCCTGGTGGGGTGAACCAATTCAATATTCCAGAGGGACTGGGATATTTGTAGTCCTGCCTGGATTGGGTTGTTTTAGTTTCACACTGACTTTATCCGCAGTGCATAGTAAAGCTAACAGAAGCCCTAAGGTATCTTCTGTGTTGCAGACATAACCTTTCTCACCTCCAGTGTGGAGCAGCAGCCCACTTTCTTCTTGGTCGTCAGCACCAATCACCACAGCCAGCATGATAACCCCCTTCCTCACCTGTTGATTCAGAGGCAAGAGGAGCCCAAATGGCCTGTCATCTTAACCTCTAGTTGAATGGAATCACAGGGTCTCCTTGTAGGAACATTTCTCCTTTTAGAATTAAAACTCTAATTCTAGAATGGTATAAGGTTGTTAGAAAGCAACATTTTTTCTAATGGGTCACTAAAGGTAATAGTGAGTGGTGCCACTTTCATTTCTGCCTGTTGATTCCTGGATTCATGAACCCTGGCTGTAAGAGAAACTCCACCGTGCATTGTTCACTGATTCGGAGCATACACAGCCTGCTGGAGAACCTCGCCCCAGCCGTGCAAGAAATTGCCACCTAGGCGGATCTGTAACTAAGTCTTTGAAATGCCATCCCGCAATTCTATGAAGCCAGCTATGTCAGGATGGCAGGAAACATGGAAAGACCATGAATTCCATGGCATGGGATCATTGGCACATTTCTATGGCTGCGAAATGAGTTCCTTGATCAGAAGCAATGCTGTGTGGAATGTTGTAATAATGGATAGGCATTCTGTAAGTCCACAGATTGTAGTTTTGGCAGTAGCATGGTTTGCAGAAAAGGCAAATCCATTTCAAGAGTAAGTGACTATTTTTTTAAGGCCAAAATGTGGTCCCTTCCATGACTGAAGTGGTCCAATGTAATCAACATTCCACCAGGTAGCTGGCCCATCACCCTGGGGAATAGTGCCATATTGTGAGCTCAGCACTGATCTCTGCTACTGGCACACTGGGCATTCAGGGGTCAGAGCCAGGGTGGCCCAAGTGAGTGGAAGTGCACCTGGCTAATCTTAAACATAACCTCCATCCCGGCCACCATGGCTATTTTGTTCAAGATTCCATTGGCCAATGTTGAGGAGGTTGAGAAAAGACTCTGACATGTCGTCCTAGCCACTTGATTATTAATCCTCCCCTGCTTTTACCATTGGTGGACATTAACATGGGAAACAGATATTTTCACAATTTTCTTGTGCATTCAGAGATATCTATCCACATATCTCTTCCCGAGATTTATTTGTCACCAATTTTCCAATTAGGCTTCTTGACCCTTCAGGCAAAACTTTGGAAACAACACATGAACTGGTATGTAATTGCACACCTGGACATTTCTTATTTCTCTTTCTGAGAAAAGTGAACACCGAGGTTTGCTGTTCAAAGCTCTGCCTAGGGAGAGGAATGACCTTCTCCACAGTCCTTCAGAGATGTCCCAGAGAGGGGCTATAGTCCTAAGCTGTCTGCTTAGTGATGGTGTCGGCATACATTGCAGAATCATCTGTAAAGAAGACCCGTGTCATTTTTTTCTTTGTTAAATTAACACAGGGAACTCCCTATGAATCCATAGAGGAACATGGGGAGAGGCAAGGCAGTGTAGCAGGAGTAGCGGTTGTGAGTATTTGGACCACTTCTTCATGTAACTTACTTGCACCTTTAGGGAACAATGGGGAGCAATCATGTATAAACTACTTCCATTTGATAATGGAATGTTGCTGTGCATGCCCAACTTTATGACTTGTTGGATAAGTGTAGACTCATAACAGGCAGCTCAGGGTGCATGGAAACTTGGTAGCCCATGGTTAAGCATTTTGTCTCTACTAAGGCCCAGTAGCATGCCAAGAGCTGCTTCCCAAAAGAGGAGTAATTATCTGTGGAAAATGGTAGGGATTGTTTTAATAGAATCCTAAGGGCTTTAGCTGTCAGATTTAGGGGCTTGCTAAAGGCTGTAAACAGTATCCTTAACTGTCACTGATATTTCAAGCACCATTGGATCTGATGGCTCATGCTGCCCAAGTGGCAACGCAGCTTGCATGGCAGCCTGGACCTGTTGCAGAACCTTCTCTGCTGGGCCCTCTCAAAACTAGAAGTATTTTGGGTCACTTGGTAAATAAACAGGAGTTACACACCCATATGAAGTGTACATTGCCTCCAGAATCCAAAGTGGCCTACTAGGTGTTGTGCCTCTTTTCAGATTGTAGGAGGGGCCAGATAGAACCACTTATCCCACGCCTCAGAGGCCTCTCTATATATGTGCCACAGCATTGGGCCCCTAGAAATTTCACTGAGGTAGAAGGTCCATGAATTTTAGTCAGGTTTATTTCCCACCCCCTGGAACATGAATACCCTAACAATAAGGCAAGGGTAGTTGCTACTTCTTGCATACTAGGTCCAATCAGCGTAATGTCATCCAGGTAGTGGTCCAGTGTGAAGTCATTGTGGGAGGGAATGGTGATCAAGAGCTCTGTGAACTAAATTATGATATAGGGCTGGAGAATTGATATACCCCTAAGGTAGGACAGTGAAAGTATATTGCTGCTTTTGTCAGCTAAAGTCACCTCTTTCTGGTGGCCCTTATTGACAGCTTTCAAGATAAATACATTTGCAAGATCTATAGCTTTATACCAGGTATAGCTTTATACCAGGATATGTCAATTTGCTCCAGCATTTAAGCCACATCTGATACAGTAGGTGCAATTAGAGTCACCACTTGAATAAGCCTCGGCTAGTCCACTGTCATTCTCCAAGACTCATCTCCTTTCTGCATAGACCAAATTAGAGAGTTTAATGAAAATGTACTGTGTACAGCCACCCCTGCATCTTTTAAGTCCTTGATGCATTATATGGCACCAATCCCTTAACTGCATCCAGAAAGGCAGTATTGCTTTTGGTTTACTATTTTTCTAGGTGGAGGTAGTTCTACTGGTATCCTCTTGACCTTTCCCACTATAATAATCTTCATTCAACAGTTCAGAGAACAAATGTGGAGATTCTACCAGGTGCTGTGTGTATCTATTCCAATTATGCATTCTGGAACTGGGGAAATAACCACAGGTTGGGTTCAGGTACACATTAGCCCCACTGTGAAATGGTCCTGAGCTAAACCTCCATTAAATATCTGGCTTCCATAAGCCCCTATTCTGATAAGCAGAGCACAGGGATGTTTTTGGTCTCTCAATATTACTGTCAGTTCACAACCAGGGTTCAGTAGTCTCTGAAAGATCTGCTTGTTTACTTTTCCCAATGCACAGTCACCCTGGAAACAGGCTGTAGACCCCTTTGGGGAAGGCTGTGAGGTAAATTAACCACATAAGTTTATGACAGTGTAACAGGGTCTGTTCTCAAAGAGGACTGGCCTCCCCATCAAACGGTTTTGGGTCTGTAAACTGGTTCAAGTCTGGGAAATGTTTGAGGGGCCATGATTCTGTTTTCATAATTTGAGTTAGACTTTTGTTTACTCAAAATAGAAGTTTTCTTATGTAGAGTCATAATTTCTGAATTTCTGAAAGAGGTTTACCCCAGGTTCTTTTCATGGCCCTTCAAGTTCTATCGTATTTCTCTACGCATCAGTTTCCAGCCCCAGAAGCCCATGGTACTGCAGGGGCTGATGTTTGAAGTGCCATGGAGGCCACTCCACCTTCTGCAGCTCCTGCCAGCCTGAGCACAACCACACCACCTTTCCCCATCAAACTTCCAAGTCAGGCAAGATGAAAACAGTCATTTGGGCAGGCCATAAGCAGATTGACTATTTCAAATATGTTCTGTTCTCCTTGTATTGGCCTGGGATGGGGAACAAATAACTTATCTGCTCCCTTTGGGCCATACTGTGCTGTGCAAGGAAGGTGGTGGGGAAGGGTAAGTGAAAAGCCATAAAATTTCCCACCACATTGAATGTGGCTTTTTCTTGATTGGACATTTGTTGTTTTTTGTAGATTTCTGTCTAGTTTCCAGAGGTTCTTACAAAGTTATTTTAGTCAATTAATAGGTTTTTTGTTTGTTTAAATGTTCCTGTGAGGAAATTGAGCCTGGAGCTAACTATTCTGCTGTCTTGACAGTGTCACTCTCAACATTACTTATATCTTGAGTATGGAACTGTTACAGTTTTCTAACAATCCATGAGTTGCAGCAGTGTGTATTCTATAATTCAATAGCATTTACTTCATTTTTGTGGCCTGAGCGAACTAAACAGAAGAGTCCTGTCCATTAATATGCCTTAAAGACTTCTGTATTTATTTCACATATGTATCCTTTAAAAATGGTTTTGATATTATGTGCATACCATTGTCACCAGTCTATTCATGCACTCTCTTTCTTTATATATAGGCCAATTTGTATATTTTATAATTAAGTTAATTTTGGTAATTTGTGCTTATCTGGGAATTTGTTCATAATTTTCAGTATTTCAGGTGTCTATATTTGCATGGTAGTTGTTGGGAAAAAAAAAGAAAACATAAAATAGAAGAATGATGCTTGGGAACAATACATGAGTCCTAGAGTCCTCTATTTAAGTATGGAGAAAATTATTATAAATGCCATATTTATCACTCATGTATTATTATGAGACCAATAATATACAGTATTCAAAGTAAATTAGGAAACTGTTCCGTTTGACCTGGATTTTATCAAGATGGCAGTCTGAACCATCTTCTTCTTTTACCTCAATATGTAGGTAGAGAGGAAGAAGACTTTTTAGGGACAAATACAATATGACATTTTAATTCAATAATTAATATAAATGAATGAAAATTTTTTTAATCAGAGTAGGTAATATTCACTAAGAAATTTCAATATATTGGGCACTATTTCAAGCCAATTTCACATGTCATAATATATGAGTCACAATGTAAAACACAAAGATTCATGGAATAAAGAGAAACTGAAACATTTATAATAATATTAGGTGATATTAAAACCATCAAAAGATCAACTGTTTGGCATATAACAAATAAAGGAACAGAAATAGTGTTAATCACTTTATTAGTAAGATTTACTAGTAATGAAGATAAGCAAATGGACAGCATCTTTAACAAGAAAGCACAGGATACACATTTCTTTCAAATACAAGAGAAAGTTATAGAAAATAGCAATTTTTGGCCTAAAAATTTTATTACCATCTTGAGAACAGAAACTTTACAGGGCATGTTTTCTAGGCACCATGAAATGACAGTAGAATTATTCCACCTGTGTGCATATTGCACATATTGTGCTTTAAAAATATTACGTATTTTTCAACTTCTTGTAGTGCACATGACAAAAAATAATTACAAATTTACAAGGATCCTTATAATGCCCAACAAAGTTGAAACCACTATATGGCAGCACAGGTGCTAAGAGTGTTTAGACGGCTTAAATATGTCATATCACACATTTTAGTTATCTTAAATAACATAACTGATGTCAGAAAAATCTACTTTTGAGGCAATTATTTTTATAATTATCCTGTTAAAGATCGATGGAGGTTTTGCCACATAGTTTGAAAAATGTGGATTATTCTTTTTTTCAGAACTGAGCAGCACCAAAGAAGTCACTATGACATTGAGCAGAAGCCTCCGGCTACCCAAGAGACCTGGGTCCAATGCCCGTAACTGCTGAAGGGGGTAAGATTATAAGGTCCACCCACTACACCACCACAAAGAAACTCACCAGCAGCAGGGTGATCTGGGGGCCCTTTTCTCTGGAAAGATCCTTGGGGAGAGGCAGTTGATATGAAGGTGCTGAGCTTGCCTCTGATGCCTGAATGAGGGAATCACCAGGTACAAACTTTAAAGCACCGTAACTCCCGCAAGGAACACATCCCTGTATATTGTCTGAGTGAGGAGCAAGACCCTAATGGCGTAGGTTGTAGGGGAAAAGGAAAAGTGTTTAATGAGAATCATCAGATTGCTCTAGGTTACATTCAAAGATTGCACAGTGTAGATGAGTGGGTTACTACTGAAAGGCAAATTCAGAGACCATAAAAGGAAGAAAACATTAAAAATGTAATTTGTGAATTTGTTTATACCTGGCCAAGCGGGAGGCAGGGGCTGATGCGGATGGCCTGGAGCAAGGGGACAGGTACCTCATCACCCTGCTCATGTAGAAAAATGCCTTACATTGGAGTCATTCTGAAAATTCAATGACTCAAACAGTTCCAGAGTTACCACAAAGGTGTCAATGAGGAACATCAGTATGTGGACAAGGGCCAAGTGACTGGTAGTCACACTGGTGGGTTTAGGCTTATGTTCAAGATGGTATATGATTATGTGCAAGAGAAAAAGTGTTTTCTGAGATTCTAATGCCAGCTTGGAAAAAAAAAATTTTAATAGTAATATTAAGTGGAAAGTTTTCTTCTCTTAATAGCAAAAAAACCATATTTTGTATCTGAAAAACAAAAGAATAGAACACAAAATGTTATTTTGCCATAGGCAAAATTATTACCACTACTAGCATTCTATTTAACTCAATTATCTTTGAGTAACCCTGATTAGCTAATCCACATTTTTAAATAATCAGCCTCTCTGCATTATTTTCTATGTTATATAACTATTATACACTTAATGCCAACTCAAGCATAACCAAGACTGTGTAGGTGTCCATTTTCTATGCTCCTACAGTAACTGACCTCCTTAGAAGCATTTATTAATATTATACTTTTCCTAATTAAAATTCAACATATAAAAATTACTCAATAGTTCTTGCACAGATGAACTGAAGTAAATTTAACTTAATGGGAAAAGAATCACTAAATCTAACAATTGGAAACAAAGAATTCTTATGTTCACTACATCTTTTCTGGGTTTTTAACATTCTGACTTATTGCCTACAGATTATTTCCTATATGGAGATACAATGGAGTCTTGCCAACAGTTTAAAAAAATTTCATTGATTCTGGCAGAAAGGGAAAAAATATTCATATTAACATGACGTTTTTTAGAAAAGCTTTTCATAAGATGTGGCAATATTCCTCAGTTCGTTCCCTCTTTCTGTTGTAACAAATTATCACAAACTTAGAAGTGTAAAACAACATGTATTCATTACATTGCATTTCTATAGGTCAAAAGGCCAAAATGGGTCTTATTAGGCTAAATTAAGGTGTCAGCAGGGTGCGGTTTACCTCCACAGGCTCTAGATGAGAATATATTTTCTTGTTTGTTTTTTCCCTCAAGCTTCTCGAGGGCACCCGAAGCCCTTTTCTCCTGTCTGCCTACCACCACCTAAAAAGCCAGCATTGGCCGGTCACACTGTTCTCACATTGTATGATTCTGACACTGAGTCTCTTGCCTTCTAATTACCCGTTTAAGGACCCTGGTAATTACTTTGGGTCCATCTGGGTAACCCAGGGTAATCTCCCTATCTTAAAGTCGGCTAATTAGCAACCTTAATTCCATCTGCAACCTTAATTCTTCTCTGTCACACAGCATATTATATTCACAGAAGCCAGAGATTAGCATGTGGTCACCTTTGTGGGGCCATTACACTGCCAACCAAAGTCCCTTTAACCACGTTTTCTCATTATTGTCTTGCTCTTTCCCAGTTTACTTACTATTCTAGATTAACCTTACATAAGCTTTCTAGACTGAGGAGGAAGTCACTGACATCTATCTCTCAAATTATATGGAGAATAATGCACACAATTATCCACTTTATAACATCTTGGAAGTAGGATTAAAATAATCACATAGTGCTTCTTCCTTGAAGATTTACTACAAATGACAAATTTCATCATTACCTTTTCAAGTCATTTTATATGGATATAAAAATATGTTTTTAGTCTAGGTTTTAGAAAACTCATTTATATAAATCCAAATATTGGAAAATCCACACTTCTCTTTAGTCTTATCTTCTGAGGTTAATGGATGTTTATGTTTAAAGGTAACTTAAAGCTCTGCCTGACCAAAATATAAATTTGGAAAGCAAGGCAGAAATCTTGACAGTTGTTCTTGGCTCATATTCAAAAATCTCTACCTGAGGCCAAACATTGCTCTTGAATAGCTGAATATACATAAAGTTTTAAAGGAGAATTTGCACCATTTATTAAGTGTTTGTTACTCTTTCTACCTAATATACTAAAGTGACACATTTATCTAAGCTGCCAGAACCAAAAATCTAATACTTCCCACAAATACACATCTGCACAATCAGGACACTTGTGTTCTACTGATATGTTGGGCCCAAGAGAAGCACCAAAATAACATTGCTATAAATGCATAATGGTGTCCACTTCTTAAAAATGGCATTTTAGGACCAGAAAAATAATATCTGGACAACGGCCATTAGTGTATGTATAATTATTTTGTAACAATAAGACTGATTTATATTGTTAATATACAGTATATATTGCAAGCCGTGTAACAAAAAGATAAAATTATTTAATAAATGTATATAGATAAATATTTTATTATTTTCTTATATCTTTCCTAGGGATATATGAGCCACTCTCCATGAGACATATTACCTCTCTGAATATGAGTATGGCATAATTCAATGAACAAAGCAAATGACAATCTCTGGGCCCTAGTTATACCTGGGAAGTCAGACACTCACAGTAGACATCATAAGCAGGTCATGTCCACAGAATGTTAGATGAAATGCCCTCATGGCCTCCTCTAAGTATGGATGCATCTTCCCAGATTCTGACCAGGATAACAGAGCCCAGGACAAAATTCTACACCTCCTCATGATACATGGTCACAACAAGTTAGGTATAGAACAACTGCACCACAACATAATAAAAGCCATATATGACAAATGCACAGGTAACGTCATGCTAAATAGGGAAAATTTGCAAGCTTTTTTTCTTGAACATGACAAGGATGTCCATTTTCACAACTCTAATTCAACATAGTACTACATGCACAAGCCACAGAAATTAGAGAAGAAAATGAAAGGCATCCAGATGGGAAAGGAAAAGTTAATCTGTCCCTGTTTGCAGTTGGCATAATCTTATATACAGAAAACCCTAAAGATTTCACCAAAAAACCTGTTAGAACTAACAAACCTGCAGTATACAAAATAAACATAAAACAGCCAGTAGCATTTGTATATACTAACTATGAACTGTCTGAAAAAGAAATAAAAAAAAGAAAACCCATGCACAATAGCTACAAAATAGAGCCTTAGAAATAAATTTAACAAAAATGAGAACGATCTCTACATTGAGGTAGGAAATTTAAGAAGAGAAAATAAATGGGAAAATGCCCCTCATGGATTGGCGTAATTAATATTTTTAAAATGTCTATTCCATACAATATGATCTAGAGATTCAATGCAATCCCATATCAAAATAACCATGACATTCTTCACAGAAATTTTTTAAAATCTAAAATCCATATGGTACTAAAAAAGATGCTGAATGACCAAAGCAAATGAGTAAAAAGAACAAACCTGGAGGCACCACAGTATCTGACTTTAAAATATATTACATAGCTATAGTAACCACAATGGTATAATACCAGTATAAAAACGATGCATGGGCCAATGGAGTTAAATAGCCCAAAATAAATCCATACATTTACAGCTAACTGATTTTAGACAAAGTTGACAAGAACAAACAACAAAGAAAGGACAATCTCTTCCATAAGAGGTGTTGGGACAATTGAATATCCACATGTAGGACAATGAAGTGAGATCCTCATCTAACACCATATATAAAAAATCAACTCAAAATGGATTAAAGACTTAAATGTAAGACCTGAAACTTTGAAACTATCACAACAAAACTTAGGAAAGCCCCATGACATTGGTCTGGATTATGATTTTGGGACTTACCCTCAAAATCTCAGGCAATGCAAGAAAAATAGACAAATATTATTACTTCAAATTAAAAGCTTCTGCACATCACCTGGCATAATCAATAAAATGATGAAACAAAATATGAATGGGAGAACTCAAACAGCTATACCAAAAAAACACCTATTAAAAATAGACAAAACTCCACAAAAAAACTATTAAAACTGATAAACAAATTCTATAAAGTTGCAGAATACAAAATCACCATAAAAAGTAGCATTTCTATATGTCAACAGTAAATAATCTGAAAAGGAAATTTTAAAAATCCCATTCACCATAGCTACAAATAAAATAAAGTACCTAGGAATAAACTTAACCAAATATGAGAAAGATCTTTACAATGAAAACTACAAAACATAGATGAAAGAAACTAAAAAGGACACAAAAAATGGAAAAATATTTCATGCTCACGGATTGAAAAAAATCAATATTGTTAAAAGGTCCCCACTACCCAAAGCAATGTCCACATTCAATGCAATCCCCATCAAAATATCAATGACATTCTTCACAGAAATAGGAAAAAATCCTAAAATATAAATGGAACCAAAAGAGACCTAGAATAGCCAAAGACATACTGAAGAAAAAAATTTTGAAGTCATTACCTGACTTCACATTATGCCACAGAGATGTAGTAACCAAAACAGCATAGTACTGGCATAAAAACAGACACACAGGTCAATGGAACAAAATAGAGAACCCAGAAATAAACGTACACATCTGTAGTGAACTTATCTTCAACAAAGGTGCCAAGAACCTACCGTGGGGAAAGGCCAGTCCCTTCAATAAATGGTGCTGGCAAAACTGGAAGTCCATGTGCAGAAGAAAGAAACTAGACCCTTAATTCTCTCCATATACAGAAATCAAATCAAAATTGATTAAAAACTTAAATGTAAAACCTGAAACTATGGAACTACTAAAAGAAATCTTTGGGGAAATGCTTCAGGACATTGGTGTGAGCAAGAGCTTCTAGTGTAATACCCCCAAAGTACAGGCAACTTAGGCAAAATTGGACAAATGTGATCACATCAAGCTAAAAATGTTTCTGCACAGCAAAGAAAACAACCAACAAAGTGAAGAGACAACACACAGAATGGGAGAAAACATTTGCAAAATACCCATCTGATAAGGGATTAATAACTAGAATATGTAAGGAGCTCCAACAACTGAGTTGGAAAAAATCACATAATTCAATTAAAAAATGGGCAAAATATCTGAATAGACATTTCTCAAAAGAAGACATACAAATGGTGTACTGGTTTATAAAAAAATGTGCAACATCATTAGTCATCAGATAAATGCATATCGAAACCACAATGAGATACCATCTCACCCCAGTTACCATGGCTTTTATTAACAAGACAGGCGATCAGATGCTGAGAGGATCTGGAGAAAGGGGACCCTTGTACACTGTTGCCAGGAATGCAACTCAGTGCAACCACTATGCAGAAGAGGATGGAAGTTCCTCAAAAAACTAAAAATAGCAATTCCCCTAGTACGTATATATCTAAGAAAGGGGAATTCAGTGTATCAAAAAGATAAATGCACTCCCATGTTCATGGTGGCAATATTCATAATAGCCAAGATATGGAATCAACCTAAGTGTCTGTCAAGGTATTAATGGAGAAAGAAACTGTGGCACATATACACAGTGGAATATTATATAGCTACCAAAAAGAATAAAATTCTGCTGTTTGCAACAACCTGGAGGGAACTAGAGAACATTATGTTAAGTGAAATAAGCCAAGCACAGAAAGACAAATTCCACATGTTCTCACTCATAAGTGGAAGCTAAATTTCAAAAACAATTGATTTCATAGAGACAGAGAGTAGAATGATGGTGACTAGAGGCTGGAAAGAGTAGCAGGGAAGGGGATAAATTGGGGATGGTTAGTGGATGCAAAATATAGTTACAATGAACAACATTTGATAGCACAACAGAGTGACTATAATCAACAATAAGTTAGTGTATACTTCGAAATAATGAAGGAGTGGAATTAGAATGTTCCTAACACAAAGAAATGATAAATGCCTGAGTAATGGGTCCCCCAATCACCCTGATTTGATTAATTCACACTGTATTCTTGTATCAAATCATCACATGAACCCTATAAAGATATGCAACTATTATTTACCCATAATAACTGAAAATTTAAAAACGGGCAATAGACTTAAACAGACATTTGTCAAAAGAAGACCTACAAATGGCCAGCATATATATGAAAAATGCTCAAGGTCACTAATCATCAGGAAAAGGCAAATCAAATCTGCTATGAGATCTCAACTCACTCCTGTTAGAATGACTATTATTTAAAAAATAGGATCTAACAAGTATTGGCAAATATGTGGAAAGGAGGGGAATGCTTGCACACAGTTGGTATGAATGTAAATCAGTACACTATGATAAACAGTATAAAGATTTCTTTAAGAATTAAAAATAGAACCACCATATGATACAGCAATCACACGATTAAATATACATCACCCCAAAAATGAAATCAAGATGTTTAAGAGACATCTGCACTTCCATGTTTATTGTGGCACTATTCACAATAGCCAAGATATAGTATCAACCTATGTGTCCATCATTGAAAGAGGAATAAAAAAATGTGATATGTGTACACAATAAAATACTATTCATCCATAAAAAAGGAAAATCCTGTCATTTTAAATGATTCTGGTGAATCTGGAGAACATATTAATTGAAATAAGCCAGGCCCAGAAAGACACATACCTCATAATCTTACTCATGTGGAATCCAAACAATTTGATCTGATTGAAGTAGAGAGCAGAATGGTGGCAACAGAGACTAGGGTTTTTAGGAAAGAGCGGGCTTGGGGAATGTCAAAATATACTAGTAGAAATAATTAAATATCAAACTGAATATTAAGTAACTTGATCTGAATTGCTAAGCTTAGTGTTTCAAAAATAATTTTAGTGCTGTTTTGTCATTCATTATCAGTCACAACAAGGGAATTCTGATATTTACTACAATTCGGGATCAATTACGAAGGGTCCCAGAACCTTGTGGTTTGAATATATTATTATGATTAAATGTAAATAATAGAAATAAAGTGCACAATGAATGTAATGTGTTTGAATCATCCCAAAACCACCCTCTCCTCCCCAGTCTGTGCAAAACTTGTCCTCCATATAAACTGTCCCCGGTGCCAAAAATGTTGGGGACCACTGCAGTACAGAACATGGGAGTGGCCAGTCTACTTTAAGGTTTTTATTTTAAGCTCCGGTAACCTGGAGTTCCTGGTGCTGATGGTTATGGTATGGAAGATGCTAAAGAGCTATGTGATCCTTACTGTCACTATTCTGGCCACTGACAGAACAGAAAACAATATGGCATCCAAGATCACTGATAAAATTTTCAATCAAAAACCTGCCATGATCCCTGAGATTCCTCTACAGAGAATGATCAAAACGCTGGCCACAGTTAGATGACTAAGAATGAAAACTGTGGACTGTACACTGTACCCACTCAAATAAAGGAAGATAAAATAATGTAAAATAAATTCTTGAAGACTGCAATATCAATCAGGAAAAGAAAGATCATTCCAAATTTTAAACCCACAGAGACCATTCTATTATTTTCTAACACTAAAAATACACACTCATAAACAGATTCTGTATGGAAGCATATGTTGTACTATAAGTATTTCATGAAAATTAAATTCAAAATTCTTCACATATGGTAAACTCTCTTTCCAAATTCTGATGTGATTCTTTATTTCATGCTTACTATATGCATCACACTGTTATTAATGCTTTACTTATTTTAATTATTTTCATATATATGACACTATGTGTTAGGATCTAATAGTATTTTCCTTTTACAAACAAAGACAAATGATGCTGACTGCCGGATTTAATCCTCTGGCAGTCAGAATTGTTTATATTTTTTGGATTTTAAGGCTTTTACTTTAAGCTTGGGACAATGAATCCCTCTAATCTCAATTAAGTAATCAGAATGCTGCATTTATAACCTATAAATGGCCTCAAATACTTTAGTTAAAAGTAATTTTTACGTTAAAAATTTCTAAACTTCTAATCAGGACTTTTAAAGTATTGTGTGAAATGGCATGGGGTTGGTACAACACTGAGAAAGTTGCGGCCACAACACAGGCAAAAAGAAGAATGGCCGTGATACATTTGTGGCTGGGAATGAAGACAAAGAGACAGCAAAAAACTGGTCATAATTATGAAACAAAAGAAACATAATTTCTCATTATAAATTCAGAGAGCTTGTTGTTGTGCAGGTGTCCCCTCTCCACATGCAAGATCAATGCCATTTCCTCACCTTGGGTATTTTCAATCTCTTACATGAGCCACAAACTCACTCCCCCAGGAATACTTACTGCTAATTATAAAGCACCTATTATATACCTAAAACTGTCCTATACTTACCTGTTCCCTCTACTGAAATTTCAAAACAATCTCATGATTTATGAAGCCTCCCCAGTGTTTACCTGAACAAATTGGCCTAATAAAGTCAATAAACTCAATTATGTCAAGGATAAAAAGTGAAAGAAACAATAACCAAAGAAAAAGTGGCTTAAATAGGGTTCCCCAATTTTTTTTTTTTTAATACTCAATTGAGTAGTTTAATTTTTTTCACTTGGAATCTTCTTTCTTTTTTTTTTTTTATTTCAGAATATCATGGGGGTACAACACTTTGGCCATACACATTGCCCCTGTTCTGCCCGTGTCACAGCCACAATCGTGGTCATCCCCCAAACAGTGCTCCCCGCATCCATTCACTGAGAGTTTTTCCCATCCCCTCCACCCCCCTCCCACCCACCCGCCCCCCGATGAATATTATTGCCCTGTGTGATGTAAGTGTTGATCAGTTAGTACCAATTTGATGGTGAGTACCAGTGGTGCTTGTTTTTCCATTCTTGTGATACTTTGCTTTGAAGAATGGGCTCTAGCTCCAACCAGGATAATACCAGATATGTTAATTCACTGTTGTTTTTTATTGCTGAGTAATACTCCATGGAATACACATACCACATTTTATTAGTCCACTCATGGATTGATGGGCACTTGGGTTGTTTCCACGTCTTTGCAATTGTGAATTGTGCTGCTATGAACATTCGCGAGCAGATGTCTTTATTATAAAATGTCTTTTTTTCTTTTGGATAAATACCCAGTAGTGGGATTGCTGGGTCACATGGTAATTCTGCTGTTAATTCTTTGAGGTATCTCCATACTACTTTCCTTAGAGGTCGTACTAATTTGCAGTCCCACCAGCAGCGTATGAGTGTTCCTATCTGTCCACATCCCCGCCAACATTTGTTCTTTGGTGATTTTTTGATATGAGCCAATCTCACTGGAGTTAAGTGATATCTCATTGTGGTTTTGATTTGCATTTCCCTGACGATTAGAGAAGTTGAGCACTTTTTTGTATGTTTGCTGGCCATTATTCTGTCTTCTTTTGAGAAGTTTCTGTTCATTTCCTTTGCCCATTTTTTAATAAGGTTGTTTGATTTTCTCTTGTTGATTTTCCTAAGTTCTGTATAGATTCTGGTTATCAGCCCTTTATCAGAGGTATAGCATGCAAATATCTTCTCCCATTCTGTAGGTTGTCTGTTCACTCTAGTGATAGTTTTCTTGGCTGTGCAGAAGCTTTTTAATTTGATCATGTCCCATTTATTTATTTTTGTTGCTGCTGTGATTGCTTTGGGGGTCTTCTTCATAAATTCTTTGCCTAGGCCAATGTCCATAGAGTTTTTCCAACGTTTTCTTCGAGAATTCTTATGGTTTCATGTCTTAGGTTTAGATCTGTTATCCATTGTGAGTTGATTTTTGTGAGAGGCGAGAGGTGTGGGTCCAGTTTCAGTCTTCTACATACGGCCATCCAGTTTTCCCAGCACCATTTGTTGAATAGGGAATCTTTTCCCCAGTGTATGTTTTTCTGGAATTTGTCAAAGATCAGGTGACTGTATGAGGTTGGTTTTATATTTGGGTTCTCAGTCCTGTTCCATTGGTCTACGTCTCTGTTCTTGTGCCAATACCATACAATTTTGGTTACTATAGCCTTGTAGTATAGTTTGAAGTCTGGTAGATAGATGCCTCCCAATTTGTTCTTTTTGCTTAAGATCGCTTTGGCTATATGGGGTCTTCTCTGGTTCCACACGAAGCATAGAATTATTTTTTCTAGATCGGCAAAAAATGATGTTGGTATTTTGATGGGGACTGCATTAATTCTGTAAATCAATTTAGGTAGCAAAACCATTTTTACTATGTTGACTCTGCCTATCCAAGAGCATGGTAGGGCTTTCCATCTATTTACATCCTCTGCAATTTCTTTTCTCAGTGTTTCATAATTCTCTCTATATAGGTCTTTGACCTCCTTAGTTAGATATGTTACTAAATATTTAATTTTCTTTGGTGCTATTGTGAAAGGTATTGCATCTTTAATTTGTTTCTCAGCTTGATTGTTATTAGCATATATGAAGGCCAAGGATTTGTGTGTATTAATTTTGTATCCTGAGACTTTGCTGAATTCATTTATCAATTCCAGTAATCTCTTGGTTGAATCTTTGGGGTTTTCTATGTATAATATCATATCGTCTGCGAATAGTGAAAGTTTGACCTCTTCTGCCCCCATCTGGACGCCCCTGATTCCTCTATCTTGTCTAATTGCTCTGGCCAGGACTTCCAGCACTATGTTGAAAAGAAGTGGAGATAGTGGGCACCCTTGTCTGGTGCCAGTTTTAAGGGGGACTGCTTTCAATTTTTCCCCATTCAGTATGCTATTGGCTATGGGTTTATCATATATGGCTTTAATAGTTTCGAGGTATGAGCCATCTATGCTTATATTGTTAAGAGTTCTTATCATAAAAGGATGCTGGATTTTGTCAAAAGCCTTTTCTGCATCTATTGAAAGGATTATATAATCTTTGTTCTTGCTTTTATTTATATGGTGAATTACATTTATAGATTTGCGTATGTTGAACCATCCCTGCATCTCGGGAATAAAGCCCACCTGATCGTGACGAATTATTTTTTTTGATGTACATTTCAATTCTGTTTGCAAGGATTTTATTGAGAATTTTTGCATCTATATTCATCAGGGATATTGGTCAGTAGTTTTCTTTTTTTGTTGTGTCCTTTCCTGGCTTTGGTATCAAGGTGATATTGGCTTTGTAGAATGAGTTTGGGAAGATTCCATCCTTCTGGATATTTTCAAATAATTTCTGCAATATAGGCCGCAGTTCTTCTTTGTAGGCTTGGTAGAATTCAGGTGTGAACCCATCTGGTCCAGGACTTTTTTTTGTGGGAAGATTTTTTATTAGTGCTTCAATTTTGGTGCTTGATATTGGTCTGTTTAGAAATTCTGTTTCTTCCTGGTTGAGCCTAGGGAGGTAGTATGTTTCTAAGAATTTGTCTATTTCCTCCACGTTTTCGTGTTTGTGGGCATAGAGATTTTTGTAGTATTCAAACATGATGTTTTGTATTTCCATGTCATCAATTGTGACTTCTCCTCTTTCATTTCTAATTGAGCTTATTAGAGTCCTTTCCTTTCTGCTGCTGGTCAACCTGGCAAGTGGCCTGTCTATTTTGTTTATCTTTTCAAAGAACCAACTTTTCGTTTTATTAATCTTCTGTATTGTACTTTTGTTCACAATTTCATTTAATTCTGCTCTGATCTTGGTTATTTCTTTTCTTCTGCTGGCTTTAGGATTGCTTTGCTCTTCCTTTTCCATTTCCTTAAGATGATTCATTAGTTTACTGATTTGTGACCTTTCTGTCTTTTCGATGTGGGCATTTAAGGCGATAAGTTTTCCTCTCAGGACTGCTTTTGCTGTATGCCACAGATTTTTATAACTTGTGTCCCCATTATTGTTTAGTTCGAAGAATCTTTTGATTTCAATTTGAATCTCCTCCTTGACCCAATAGTCATTCAGGAACAGATTTTTTAGTTTCCAAGTTTTTGGAGGACGATGTGAGTTTCTGTTGGAATTGATTTCTAATTTTATTCTGCTGTGGTCTGAAAAGATACATGGTATAATTTCTATTTTTGTGAATTTGTTTAGATCTGTTTTGTGGCCTAGGATGTGGTCAATTTTAGAGAAAGTTCCATGAGCTGATGAGAAGAATGTATATTCAGTGTTATTTGGGTGGAGTGTTCTATAGATATCTGTTAGGCCCAAATGTTCTAGAGTCCTGTTTAGGTCTTTTGTTTCTCTAATTATTTTTTCTTTGGAGGATCTGTCCAGTTCCGTCAGTGGGGTGTTAAAGTTCCCTGCTATTATGGCATTGCTGTTTATTATGTTGTCTAGATCTAGCAGTATTTGCTTTATGTACCTGGGCACTCCTGTGTTGGGTGCAAAAATGTTTAGGATAGTTAAATCCTCTTGTAAGATTTTTCCCTTCACCACTATATACTGTCCATTTTTGTCCTTCTTTACTTTTATTGCTTTAAAGTTTATATCATCTGAAATAAGGATGGCTACTCCGGATTTCTTTTGGTTTCCATTATCCTGGAAAATTGTATTCCATCCTTTCACCTTGGTCTGAATGCTCTTTGTGTGTGAGGTGGTTTCCTGAAGACAACAGATACTTGGCTTGTATTTTTTAATCCATTCAGCCAGCCTATGTCTCTTCAATGGGCAATACAAGCCATTTACATTTATTGAGAGAATTGATATTTGGGGTAAATTTCTGATTATTCTGTTGGGTGGTGTCTTTTGTTTCACCTCCTTGCGTCATTGTGGAATCTGGTTTCTGGGGTTTTAGCTTTTGTGTAGTTTACATAGATGGGTGTCTGTTGTGCTGGTTAGTGTATAATGCAGGTCTAAGCACTTCTTGCAAGGCCAGTATGGATTTTGCAAATTCTATCAGTGATTGCTTGCCTGGAAAAGTCTTTATTTCTCCTTCATATAAGAAGCTTAGTCTGGCAGGATACAGAGTTCTGGGTTGGCCTTTGTTTTGTTTTAGGAGACTGATGATGGCTCCCCATTCCCTTCTGGCTTGTAAGGTTTCAGCTGAGAAATCTGCAGTTAATCTGATAGGTTTCCCTTTATAGGTTACCTGCTCTTTTTGTCTTACAGCTCTGAGGAGTGCCTCTTTTGTGTTTACTTTGGTTAGTCTAATAATTATGTGGCGTGGTGAATGCCTTTTCACTTTGAGTATCCCAGGAGTCCTGTGTGCTTCTTGTACTTGGATATCGAGATTTCTGGCTAAGCCAGGGAAATTTTCCTCTATTATTCCTTCAAATAGATTTTCCAGCCCACGTGAATTTTCTTCCTCTCCCTCTCAGGGATGCCTATGATCTTATGTTTGGCCTCTTTACATAATCCCACGTTTCTTGTATGCTTTTTTCCTGCCTCTTGTTTTTGTGTTCTTTCTCTTTGACTGATTTATTTAGCATATAGGAGTTGTCTTCTAGCTCTGAAATTCTTTCCTCTGCATGGTCCAGCCTATTCTTAAGGCTTTCCACTGTGTTTTGTAGATCCTTGAATGCTTCTTTCATTTCTACGATTTCTATTTGATTTTTCCATAATATTTCTATATCTTTGGAGAATTTTTCATTCATTTCTTGTATTTTTCTTGTGGTTTCTTTGTGCTGGGATTCAATTTTCTCTTGATTTCATTGAGCTTTCTTATAATCCATAAACGAAATTCCTCTTCTCTCATTCTACCCATTTCATTTGGGTTGGTATCCATTGCTGAGGAACTGATGGTTTCTTTTGGGGGTGATTTCACTCTGATTTTTCATGTTCCCTGAGTTCTTTCACTGGTTTTTCTCCATCTGGCCTCTTGGTCGAGAGCTGGGGGTGTTAGGGCTAGTTTATGGCCCTGTCTCCAGGCCCACAATTTTTGTTCCTTGGCAGAGCCAGGGAGAGAAGTAGTGGCCTGTATTGCCTTAGGTGTATTTTAGCAAGTTTGGAGGATCTTGAGTTATCTCTGGCCTGTTGTCTTCTCTCTCTTCCCGGTGGAGGTGTGGTGAGATGACGCGTCCAGCTTGGGCTCTCAGCCAGTGAATTGTACTTGAGGATATGAGTCCACAGCTCCCTATTACCTTTAGTATTCTGTTATGCCGTGGCAGACTCTGATCCCCCAGTTGGGGTATGCGAAAGCCCGTGCTTTGGGAGGGGCCTTGTAGCTCCTAGGGGTTACTTTGACCCTGCTTCTCCTGAGGTGCAGGTAGAAACACAATTTCTTTTGGCTGCAGTGTGAGAGCTGAATTGGGAAAACTCTACACAGCTCAGAGGTTGCTTATCTAGCCACGTGTGTCTGCCTTTCTGATGTGCGTCTCTGCGTGATACTGGTTGATAGGGGGATCTCCAATTGTGCACCTCTTTTCCACCACTAGACCCCAAGGCGAGGCAGGTGGCCATCTCTATCCCCAGCAGTCTCCACCGGGGGGATGTTCCCAAGGGGAGGGGGAAGTAGTGGCCTCTGGAAGCGCTCTTGGATGGTGCAAAATTCCCTAATGAAGTGAGCAGGGTTATGGGAAGCTGCTCTGGTTCAGCCTGTGGCTCTTGAGGTATTTGGTTGTCATGGGAACCAGCAGTTATACCAAATGAGTCACTATAGCCAGCAACCTTCAAAATGAGCGATCTCTGGGATACAGGAGGGCTGGGACCTGAAGGGCAGGCACTAGGACCAGCATGTAGCGGACTTGTCAGAGGCCAGAGCCAGGGTAGCAGGACCAGATGGACAAGCTGCAAACTGTCTCCAATATGCAAAAGTCCTGCCGCTACAGTTCCAGGATCTCGTCCCTCCTGGAACCCACAGATGCAGCTGTCCCTGGCCACCAATGGCAAAGCCTGTCTCGTCCCAACGGAAGAGCCCCGGGCCGGGGTGGGGGGAGCTAGAGACGCGGCTCACAGCTCCACATGGGCGGCTGTAAAGATGGCGGCTGCCGCCAGCCTGACGCACAGCCGGGCTCCGATCGCGCCAGGAGCGCAGCTTTTCTCTGCCGGCCGCGGCAGCAGCAGTTGCTAGCAGCCCCTAAGGGCGTGTCCTGCTCTCCGTTAAACTCCCGGGCCCACTCCCGCTGACTTCTAGTGGCGCAGTGCTGGCGTGCGCGTTCCTGCGCACTGTCCCGGGAAGCTGTATCTCCGCTCAGTCCCTGCCCGGTTCCTCCCCAGCCCTTGGCAGTCTCTGTATATTGCAGCTGCGAGTTGTGTTTGGCTCTCGCAATTGCTTTTTCTCCACAGGGTCTGCTGCCTTGTGCAACCGCTTTGCCCCAACTCTGGGCTTGTCCCTGACTGAGTGGATGGGGAGGTGGGTAACCGCTTGGGGGGCAGGTCGTGCTGCCCCGACCTGGTGAGCACGTCCTTCCCATGCTCTGGGCTCTATTGTGCTCCGTGCGCCCTCCGATCTTTGTGAAAATTTTGTACCTGTTTTCTTGGGCTGGGCGTTCTGCGTTGTTTCTCTGTAATTCACAATGCTGTTTTCGGAGTGAGCGGTCTGTGCTCGCAGGTAGCCGCTGGCATTTTTCACCCCCTTCCCTGGGAGCGGTGCGGTGGGAGGACTCTATCAGACTGCCATTTTTCCTCTCCTGGGTTCCCCCATTTTTAAGGAAAATATAGAATGTACTAAATAAATAAAATGTAAGTTAATACACTGTGGAATTACTCACATCTTCAGATTATTTTATGAGCACCATTGAATTTTTTTAAAAAATCAATATTGTAATCCCTAAGCAGGTCATATAAAGAACACTTCATGAAATTGGAAATAAGAAAATTGTATATTAGGTCTTGCATGAGTAAAAAGCAAGTAAAAACATAGGGTTTGCATGGGGAGATTCTGAACCAGAAGCCTTAACCTTTTACAGAAGTTAATTCAATGTAAAGCAAAATAATACATTTGCTTTCAGAATCTTTGAGGTTGATAGTTTGCTAGTAAATTATCAAGTCTTTTGAAATTATCTCTTTTCCCCCAATATTTTTTCCCCAGTTGGACAATTGGGGACAATTGGGAAAAACTTATCTCTTTTTCCCAATTGGGCAATCTTCATTATAAGCATTATAGTAACAATGTAGTTGCAAACATAAGAAAAAAATATAACCTCTGGGAACATTATTCTTCAAATTATTTGAAATTTAAAGCCACTGGGAAAATAGATCAAAAGAGATGTCATTTTACTATGTAACCCAATAGTACATTGTTACCATCCATTACCTACAAGTTTGGGTAACAAGGGATAGTTAATATTGGTGGCAAAATAACACCTCATTCAATATACAACATGTTGACATATTAAAAACAACTTTTAATTTAATAAAACAAATTAAGTTCACATATAATCTAAGAAAAGGATTTTAAAATTCACTGTATTTTATTATCCTAATGTGCAATTAGTAAAACAATTTGCTTCTAAAATTTTGATTGTTTCTTTCTTACTATAATGCAGAACAATATTTGTCTGTATGCCCACCTCATGAATCACTTAGTATACTATAATAAGTCAACCACAGGGCACCTCCCTACTTCATACATCTTACAATACAGTGTTTTTAATTTTGCATGGAAAAGTACATGAATTATGGCCACCTAATATAGAAAGACCTCCAATATCACTAATGTAGCAACAATTAACCACATGCTTTTACATAAACACTAAGATTGAAAGCACAGCATCTAGTGATTTTCAAGCTGAATTCCATCAGTATTTTCTTGTCAAAAAATGCAAAAAATTATACTTTATTACTTGTTTTATCCCCACTCTGACCAAAAGAGTATACTTCAGATGTAATTAAAACTCTCAAAAAATCTATCTCTGCTTATACACTTACAGACAAATTATATAACTATTTTAACAAGATTATTCTCTATAATCGACAACCTGATTTAGTGTGAAACTGTTAGGGCCTTAGTGCATTCTACTGTGAATACTCTGATATTTATTTAGACTTGATTTCTGATTAATTTTTAATCAAATTTACTACATCTGTAAGGTATTTTTAAGGTTCAATTCTTTGTTGTTTCTAAGGTATATGTTTTGCACAAATATTTCTGACATTCATTATATTTGTAGGGTTTCTATCTAATAAAAATTCTCTGATGCTGAATAATGTTTCAGAAAATATTGGAGGGTTTTTTCCAGTGTAAATTCTCCAATGTTCAATAAGATCTGTGATATCAGTAAAAGTTTTTTTTACCACTCTATATTTTTATTGTTTTAATTCAGTATAAGTACTCTTCTTCATCCTAAGGCTTCTACTTTGAGAAAACACTCTCCACAGTCATTACATTTATCCCACTTTTATCTAGTATGACTTCTTTGATGTTGAGTAAGTTTTGAACAGTTATTAAAGACTTCGTCACATTTTCCACATTTGTAAGATTTTTCTCAGGTATGAATTCTTTCATGTAGAATAAGAAGTGAGCACTGGGTAAAGGCTTTGCCACATTCTTTACATTTTGAAAGGTTTCTCTCCAGTATGAATTCTCTTATGTTCAGTGAGCATTGAGCACTGGGTAAAGGCTTTGCCACATTCTCCACATTTGTAAGGGTTTCTCTCCAGTATGAATTCTCTTATGTTTAGTAAGGTATGAGTACTTCTTAAATGTTTTACCACATTCTTCACACTTGTACGTTTTCTATCCTGTATGAATTTTCTTATGTTTGGAAAGATTTGAGCTGTTGTTAAAAGCTTTGCCACATTCATTACATTTGAAAGTTTTCTCTCCAGTATGTCTTATCTTATGTCTATTTAGATTTGAAGAGTTACTAAAGATTTTCATACATTTATTACATTGAAAGATTTTCCTACGGGTAGTTGACAAACATTGGGTTAGTTCATTGTAAAATAATTTCTGCCTCCAACATTCACTCACACTTTCCCAGTCTTTCCTTAAGTGCAAATTTTCAAGGCCACAGCTTCCATATCTTCTCATCTTTACTTTTTGGAATGAATCCTTTATGTCCTGCACTAGCAAAAGTTCTTGGGTGTAATGGGAAGACAGTTCTGAAAGAAATAAAAATCACAAATTGTCTCACTTACTACACTAAGGTGAATATACATCACAAACTAATATATAAATTTATACCAAGCACATTAGCAAGAAACCACAATACCACAGGTCTTAATTCCTTCATAAATATATGAACTTAAAAAAATACTGAAAAAAATGATTTTTGAGAATTCTTATAACTGGTTAATGGTCTATAGCATGCCAGATGAGCACAACACCAAGAACCGCATGGACGGGGAAGGAAAGTTTGTTACATTTACCCACCAGAGTCCTTCCTCCTCCCTGATATTGCATAATGGCTTTAGTGGTAAAATCTCATCTCCTGTATTTTTTTTCAAAAGAGTATAGAACTAGTGGCACATGTGTCCACACATCTGGCTTTCTAGGGCCTTTCCAAAGACTGGTTTCTATCTTCCATGACAAATTCCTAACTCTCTGGGGAAAATATGCACATGCCAAAAATAAAATTCTGTAGTATTATAATGATGGTGCATAAAACATTTTAATTATTCTATAATATTTGAAAGACAAAATCATAAAAATAATCATTACCATCTGTTAATAGATATACAATATAAAAAGATATATTATTGATCAATAACAAAGTTGAGGGCAGATTTAAAGAGAAAGAATATTTGTATGCAACTGAAGTTAAGTTGTTACCAGTTTAATATATGTTGCAAATTTAAAAGATTTTAGCTAATTCTCATGGTAAACATAAACAAAATATTTATAAAGATACACAACAGAAAGTGAGAAAAGAAAGTATGTCACTAATAATGAGGCACAAAGGAGTACATAAAGAGAGGAAAAGACAAAAGAGTGACAATAATTATATAAATCAATTAATCATAGGGAAATAGTAAGTCCTTCCCTTTGAGAAAATTATATAAATATTTATGCATTAGACTTTCCAGTCAAAAGACATAAATTGAATAAAGGCATTAAAATATTTGACTATATTCTGTCTACAAGAAACTCAACATTGTATCTAATAAAAACAATAGACTAAA
The DNA here is from genome assembly GCA_023783475.1 of Daubentonia madagascariensis. Classification (NCBI taxonomy): domain Eukaryota; kingdom Metazoa; phylum Chordata; class Mammalia; order Primates; family Daubentoniidae; genus Daubentonia; species Daubentonia madagascariensis. The sequence goes on along the minus strand of JAKFHU010000119.1, from coordinate 16,169 downwards.
ATTGGCAGGATAGAAAAAGACATACCATGAAAATATTAACCATATGAGAGCAGCAAAGGTCACAATTTTATTAGGCATATTGCATTTTAAGTAAAAAATGTTAATTTCATAAAATATACTGTAAGTCAATACTGTCACAAGAGACAAAGAAGGGCATTAATAAAAAATGTTATTCACTGTAAATCTATAAAATTTTTTAATATATTTTTATATATATATAAACATAAATATATTTTTATCTGACATCAAGGTTCCTAAATATATAAAGAAAACATTGACAGAATTGAAGCAAAAAATAGAGAGCAATATAAAATAGTAGGAACTCAATATTCCACTTTCAGTAATAAATAATAGTCAGATTATTAACAAGATAACAGAGGATTTGAAAACACTATAAAGCAAATAGACTTAATAGATGCATAGAGAAAATTCCAGAGAACAATAATAGAGTATACAGTCTTCTTGGTAGCTTATAAAACATTCTCCTGGAAAGATCACCTGTTAGACCACAAAACGAGCCTTAACTAATTTTAAAAAGTTGAAATTTTACAAACTTTTTACAAACAAATATGGCCTCTCAAGGGACGAAAAAGATGCCAACAATTATCAAAAAGAGAAACAATGTTATAGGCACAACATGTTCTGATTTCAAAACATTAAAAAGCTACAATAATCAAAGTAGTTTTGTACTTGCAGAAAGGCAGAAAACTAGATGAATGAATCAGAATAAAACACAGATATAAATTCTTGCATATATTGTCAAATAAACAGTTATTTGCACACCCATACTTATTACACCATTATTCACAAAAGCCAGAAGAATGCAACCCAAACTGCGAAAACTGCCCTTACCAAATGAAGGGATAAATGCAATTTGGAATATAAAAAAAATGGATTCTATCTCAGCTTTTAAAAGCAGGTAATCTTATCATGTCTACAATACAGATAAACCTTGATGTCATTATGCTTAATGAAATGTTAGTCACAAAAAGACAGATGCTGTATGATTACACTTATATGATATTTCTAAAGTAGTTACGCTCTTAGAAATAATACAGAATGGTGTTTTTCAGGAGATAGGCAATTGGGAAAATGGGTAGTTTTTTCATGTGTATTGAATTTTCAGTTTTACAAAATGCATACATTCTAGAGATATCTTGCCTAAAATGTAAATATAATTAACGTGACTGATGTGAATAATTAAAAGTATTTAAGATTATAGATTTTGTATTATTTGTTTTTACAATAATTAAAATTAAAAATAATATCTTAAAGAGATACACAGTTATGAAGCTTTTCAATACTTTCCTTCAAATTACAAAGTACTTCTCTCACACAAATGTAACACCCCTTCACCAATAAATAGATACTGAGGTTACAATTTCCATGCCTACTCACTAGACAGAATAAAACAATTGTTGACCACAAACAAAGAAAACAAACACATAAGTTATAAACAAATAGAGGTAATTCATATTCACACAGGGAAACAAACACACAGAGAATTATATTGGTAATGAATAAATGGGTGATTCATAGTCACATTTTGACTCATACCATGTTAAAATATTCAGAATTGAATATTGTCACATAAAATTATTATGTATTTTTATAAAACAAAACACAATCATCTGAACTTATCACAAGATTACAGGGCATACAGAGAGTGCAGAAAACATGTCCCACTGGAAGGAACAAAATAAATCTTCAGGAATCAACGCTCAGGAAATGGACAGCTTTGCATTTTCTGAAAAAAAATTAAAAATAATCATCTGAAACATGCTCTAGAAACAAAAACAAAACACAGTCAACAAAATCAGGAAAATGTGCCTGAACAAACTGAGATATTAACAAAGAGACAAAACTATAAAAAGAACCTAACGGAAATTGTACAGCTGAAGAATAAAATAACTGAGTAGAAAAATTTAATAGAGAAGGTCAATGACAGACTTAAGGAAGCAGAAGACCCAGAAAATTGAAGATATATCATTTATAAATATTGACTCATGGAAGGAAAATTTTAAAAAGGGAGACAACTGAAGATGGGGTATGGAGCTTATTGGACAGAATCAGGTGGACCAATGTATTTACGAAAAGAGTCCTACAAGAAGTATATAGAGGGAAAGTGTCAGAAAGATAATTTGGAGAATTAAGGAGCTGAAAACTTCCCAAATTTCAAAGAGATGAAACAAAAAAATACTACTAACTAAGCATGCTTGATCTGGGAAAATTGTACTTCAAAAAGAAGAGAAAAATAAAGACTTTCCAAGATAAACAAAAGTTTGTGGTGTACATCACCACTAGAAGAGCCCTATAAGAAAGTTGAATGGGAGTCCACTATGTTGAAAAATAAAATAATGTTGGGCAGCACAATAAAAATATAAAAATATAAAGCTCTCTTGTAAAGATAAATCTATACACAGATATAGGATTCTCTGCTATCATAATGATGGTACATAAAACTCAAAATTCTGGTATAGACTTAAAGAAAACAAAACCATAAATGTGTAAAAATCTGTTAATATATACACAATATTAAAAAGTTATGATTTGTGACATTAATAACAAAGTGTGGAATTTAAAGAGGTATAGTTTTTTATTCATTTGAAGTTGTTATGAGATTAAAATATATTGTTATAACTTAGAGATACTTCATGCAATCCACATTTCTCAAGATGATCACAAAGAAAATACCTACAGAAAGTATGCAAAAGCAACTGAGAAGGCAATCAAAGCTTGTCACTGCAAAATCAACAAAACAAAAATGAAGTCAATAAGAGGAAAGGAAGAACAAGGTGTCTACAGGGAACATGGAAAACAATTAAAAATGACAATGGTAGCTACATTTATTTCAGAAATTATTTTAAATATAAGTGGACTAAACTGTCTAATGAAAAATAAAATGGCTGCATGGATAAAAACCAAACAAGACCCTACAATATACTATTGACAAAAGACTCACTTTAGCTCTACAAAGTCAAATAGGCTGAAAGCAGTAGGATAAAAATAATCTATGTGAATAAGGATATTTACAAGAGGATGAGGAGGCCAAAATTAAACAAAATATACTTTAAGACAAAAACTATCACGAGACAAAGATTGATATTATATAATCATATAATGGGTCCATTTAGCAGAAACCTATAACACACAATACACATACACAGATGACATATATGTATATATGTATCTAGCTATCTACATATCTATATATGTCTCTATGTATCTATCTATATTTACATATCTATGTCTACATCTATCTATATCTATATCTATATCTGGGCTCCCAAATATATTAAGCAAATATGGACAGAAGTATGTACAAAAGTATAGCAAGAAATACATAGCAACACAATAATTGTAAAAGAATTTAAGACCTCACCTTCAATAATGAATAGAAAATAAGACAGAAGATCAATAAGAAAACAGAAAACTGGAAAAATATTATAGATCAGTTAGATTTAAAAGACATATACAGAACTCGACAATCAAAAGCAGCAGAATAAACAATATTCTCAATCATACATGGCAAATTCTTCTAGGACACATAGCAAGTCTTATCAAATTGAAGAAGACTAAAATAATAGATGTACCTTTTCTGACCAAAATGGAATGGAACTAAAAATCAAAAGGAAAACTGGCAAATTCAAAAATATGTGGAAAATAAACACTCTGAAACATTTTCTTGGTCAAGGGTCATATGATTTAATACTGTTAAGATGTCAATACTACCCACAGTGATATACAAATTTAATGCAATGTCTGTCAAAATTCCAGGCGAAGAGGCATGATGACTGACTAGAGACATCATTTGCCAGATCATCCCAGAGGGAAGATAGGGTTTCAGAAAAAGCAGAAGGGGGAGGAGATGCAGCTCAGATGTAGATCATGGAGAAAAGTGCTAGAGCCTGCTGGGGAAATCACAGAGGAAAACTGTGAAGCAGAAAAGGAAGAAGATATAGGAAAAAAGATATTGGCAAGGATCAAACCCAGAGAGGTACACAGCCCAGTGAAGTGGTAAGGGGAGATCTATTTCTCCCTCCCACACATCTTCCATCTTGCTAGCCACTGGGCTAGCAAGTTTCTTTGAAGCTATTCCACGTCGTTGAGCCCAAGCACTGCAGCAAACACAGAACAGTGGGGAGAACTTCCATGACCCCAGAGCTTGGACATTCCATGCAGAGTCCCCTTCCAATGAGAGTGACCTGAGAGGCCAGAGAGCTGACTTTCTTCCATTCAGACTCCTTGTCCCTCTCCCAACCATGAAGCTGGGACAGACATTTGAGCCAAGAATTTGGTAAGTGTCCATCTCTCGCCATCTGCCATTTCCTGGAGTCTGAGGTTTCCACAGAGACTAGGGCCCATCCTTTTCACCATGAGGACCTGGGGCACCTGATCTGCGAGCTCCCTGTCTGCCAACATTTCATGGAGACACATGCCAGTGGGCCAGACATGCAGGCTGGATCCCATGCCCCACAGACCCGAGCGGGTAGCTGGGGGACAAAGGGGAAGGTTTAAAAGCTGGACTCAGGGGGCAAGGGAGCCCACATGGACAGAACTAATGGGAAAATACTGTGGGATTCAGAGACACAGTGATCTGGGTGAGCACCCATACCCCCTGCAGGAAAGCCATGCTGTTGGAGTAGGGCAGGTCCTCCAGCAGGGAAAGATCCTAGCCCACATTGCCATAGCAAACAAGCATTCAGTACCCTCCCCCACAAGCAGCCCTCCTGGTCTGGAGAGCCTGTCCTGACTTTCCCCCTACCAGCTCCCCCTAGAACCTGGGAGAACAACCTCTGAGCCCTGCAAGGCTTTCAAAACCTTCCAGGCTCATGCAACCTAAACATGTTCTGCCTCACTCTTCCACCCACCTCTGCCATGATGGAGATCAAGAAACCCCCTGGGAGCTATGGGGCCCCTCCCAAAGCCTGGGACATTCAAGTGCTCCACCTGAGGGACTGGAGCTTACCACGGGCACAAAACAACATTTCAGCAGTTGGCTCTTCCCTGCAAGCATCCACCACTGACAGGGAGTAAACACTACAGGTCATAGCATCTACTAATTCAATCAAACAGGGTATGGCTGATTCTTGCTTACAAGTACTACCCTCCATCTTGGAGATTAAGTGGGGCCCCCCCATACAATTCACACTGCTGGCAAGAAGTGAAGACAGCAAAATAGAGGCAATCCAAGGGGACACTGTTTATTAAGAGAGAAGCAAAAGTTACAGGCAGCTCAATCTATGAGGGGTCTCCCTCTTCCACTGCAGACCTCTGGGCTGATCAGAGTGCTGCTCATAGTCTGTGCAGAGACATTCCACTGGACAGCAGGTGTCACTGAGGTATGGTGCCTGCCAATCCAGTCTTCTTCAAATGACACCCTAATTGCTCTGGTGCATGCACCCAGGTCTTCTCAGGACCCAGCCATCCAGCAGCAACCTTAGCATTACACCTGCCAAGCTGGGAAAGGGACAGATGCTCCACTGTATCAAGCCCTGTGACTGGGGGCTGAGCATGCCTCTTCCCTAGCAGGGAAGCTGAACAGAGCGAGGGCCTAAGACACCAAAAGCACTACTTTGGAGGCCTTGGCAAATTGCCTCCATGGGTCCTAGTTTTGCGGGGAGAACCTTGGCTGACCAGCAGCTCAGGCTTACCTATGTAGAACCTGGGCCATGGAGAAAAAGCCCTGACTGTGTGAATGGGCATCGGCTGTCCCTATGCTGGTTCAACTGACCCCCACATGTATAGCTCTGCCCCCCCTGAAATCCCTAGAGCCAGCTCTAAAGCTCACTGTGCCCAAGACTCAGACTCTGCCCCTGTAGCTGCAGGGCCCCTGCCAGGCCTGCAACTCCATCCCTGAGACTCAAGAGTTGTGCCTGAAACCCAAGACCCTACTACTGGGTCCCCACCACTACTACTGGCCAGGCAGAACGTCTTTGAGGTCTAACACTTCACTCACAATCCCACAGAACTGAGCAGCTGTCACTCCTGGACTTGGTTTGAGAGAGTCTCCAGCAAAGTAGAACAGGTGCCCTGCATTCCTATTAACACAGAGCCAAGAGAAGAGGAGGCAGATGAGAAGAAACCAGTAAAATAATTCTTGCAGCATTAAAAAACAAAATAGTTTGACACCCCCAAGAGAACACCATGGAGCTACAGTAGTGGACTACACCCACAGGGAAATTGCCAAAATGACCGAAATGGAATTTAGAATGTGGATGGCAAATAAAATGATTGGAATTGAAGAGAAAAGTGAAAACCAACAAAAACCTAAGAAAAATTTTAGAAAATCAATGAAAATAATAAAAAAGTTACTAGAGTGCCAGAGAACATAAGAAGAGATATTATAGAATTTAAAGAAATGAAAGAGTCATTCAGGGAAATTCAAAATGCTGTTGAAAGCTTTAGCAACAGGCTAAACCAAGGAGAAGAAATAATCTCAGAGCTTGAAGACAAGGCTCTTGAGATAACACACTCATTCAAAGAGGCAGAGAATAGTATAAAAAATTGTGAGCAATGGTTGAGAGAAATGGGACTATGTGAAGTGAACTAACATTTGATTTATAGGTATCCCTGAGGGTGAAGACAAAAGAGCTAAAAGCGTAGAATTCCTACTTACAGAAATCATTGAGGAAAATTTCACGGGTATTGCCATAAACCCAGACATACCGATATAAGATGGAAATTGAAAACAAGGAAGATTCATAGGAAATAAGCCATGTCCAAGACACAGTAATCAACATGGCTAATGTCAAAATGAAGGAGGAAATTCTGGAAGCAGCAAAAAAAAGCATCAAAGAACCTACAAAGGAAAACCCATCAGACTAACTGCAGACTTCTCAGTGGAAACTTTACAATTCAGAAGGCATTGGTGCCACATCTTCAATTGACTTAAACTGAACAACTGCCATCCTAGAACTTTGCATCCTGCAAAACTAAGTTTCACAATAGACAGAGAAATCAAGTTCTTTCCAGACAAGAAAACACTGAGGGATTTTGCCATAACCACACCTGCTCTGCCCAAAATACTCAGAACAGCACAACACACAAGTCAGCAAAACAGTTGCCCATCACTGTAAATTCACCTAAAAGAAATTACAAAACTCATAACTCCTATGAAACAATAGAACAATAGGTAAAACAAAGCAAAAAGGGACTACCCAACAGGATGAACAGACCAACATCCCACATATCAATGCTATCAATCAATGTGAATGGACTGAATGCTCCTCTGAAAAGACACAGGCTGGCTGAATGGATGAAAAAGCACAACCCAACTTTCTGCTGTCCCCATGACACACATTTAAACCACAAGGGCACACACAGACTCAATGTGAAAGGATGAAAAAACATATTCCACACAAATGGAAATCAAAAGAAAGCAGGTGTAGCCATTCTCATATCACATATAATTGACTTTAAGGCAACAAAGGAATAGAAAGACAAAAAGGGTCATTATATAATGATGAAGGGAGCTATCCATACAGAGACATAACAAGTCTAAAATAGATGCACCCAAGACAGGAGACCCAAGATACATAAAGCAAATCTTATTAGACCTAAGCAAAGTAATAAGTAGTACCATTATAATTGCCAGGAACCTCAACACCCCACTGTTGGAGCTGGGTAAATCATAAAAGCAGAAAATAAATTAAAACAATAATGGACTTAAATCAACCTCAAAATCAAATGGACCTAACCAACACATACAGAACATTCTCCTCCCAAAATGCAGAATTCACACTTTTCTCATCAGCACAAGGGACATTCTCCAAGACTGATCCTATTTTAGGCCATAAAACAGGTCTCAACAAATTTTAAAAAATGGAAATCATACCATGTACCTTCTCAGACCACAGCAGAATAAAACTAAAAATCAATCAAAAGAGAAACACTCAAACCTACAAAAAGCCATGGAAATTAAACAACATGCGGCTGAATGAGTACTATGGTAATAATGAAATATAGATGGAAATCAAAAAATTCTTTGAACTGAAGGACAAGGGAGACACAAACTATCTTTGGAACACAGCAAATGCAGTCCTCAGGGGAAAATTCATAGCCTTAAATGCCTACATCAAAAAACCAGAAAGATCACAAATTAACAACCTATTGTCATACCTCAAGGAACTAGAAAAGGAAGAAGAAACCAAACCCAAAGCCAGCACAAGAAATAACGAAGGTCAGAGCAGAACTAAATCAACTGGAGAACAACAACAACAAGAACAACAAAAGACAAAGGATTAATGAAAGAAAAAGTTGGTTCTTTGAGAAGATAAACAAAATGGACAGACCTCTTGACAGAGTAACTAAGAATAGAAGAGAAAGAAATCAAATAAGCTCAATCAGAAATTAAAATGTGACATTACAACTGATACCACAGAAATACATAACATCATCCATGAATATTATGTAAACCTGTACACACATAAATTAGAGGATGAAGAGAAAATGGACAAGTTCCTGGAAACACACAACCTCCCAAGACCCACCCAAGAAGAAATAGAACTTCTGAGCAAACCAGTAACCATCAGTGAGATTGAGTCAGTAATTTTAAAAAACCTCCCCAAATAGGAAAGCCTTTGACCAGCTGGACTCAAAGCTGAATTCTATCAGACCCACAAGAAGATCTGATACACATACTATAGAAAGTATTCCATAATATTGATAAAAAAAGGGAAACCTCCTCAACTCATTCTACAAAGTCACTATGACCTTGATGCCAAAGGCACGAAAGGACACAAGGAAGAAAGAAAACTAGAGACAAATATCCCTTATGAATGTAGGTGAAAAATCCTCAATAAAATACTAGCAAACTGAATTTAACAGCACATTAAAAACATAATCCACCAGGATCAAGTGGGCTTCATCCCAGGGATACAAGGATTGTTCAACAAATGTAAATCAATAAATGTGATTCACCACATAAACAAAAGTAAAAACAAAGACCACATGATCATCTTAATAGATGCAGAAAAAGCATTCAACAAAATCCAGCACCCTTTCATGATAAAAAAAAAAAAACCTCAACAAACTAGGAATGCAAGGAACTTATCTCAAAATTATAAAAGCCATATATGAAAAACCTACAGCTAACAGCATAGTGAATGGGGAAAAGTCAAAATTATTCCCCCTAATAACTGGAAAAAGACAAGGATGCCCACTTATCACCAGTCCTATTCAACATAGTTCTGGAAGTACTAGCGAGGGCAATCAGGCAGGAGAAGAATATTAAGGGTATCCAAATTGGGAAAGAAGAGGAAAATCTATCACTCATTGCTGATGATGTTATCTTATATCTAGAAAACCCCAAATATTCCACTAAGAGTCTCCTAGAATTGATAAATAAATTCAGCAAAGTCTCAGGATAAAAAGTCAATATACATAAATCAGTAGCATTTGTATATACTAATAGCAGTTAAGCCAAGAGTCAAATCAAAGTCTCAATATCATTCACAATAGCTATGAAGAAAATAAAACACCTAGGAATGTACTTAAACAAGACAGTGAAAGATTTCTACAAGGACAACTATGAAACTCTGAGGAAAGAAATTGCAGAAGATGCAAACAAATGGAAAAACACATCATGTCCATGGATAGGTAGAATCAACATTGTTAAAATGTCCATACTACCCAAAGTTATTTACAAATTCAAGGTCATCCTCATCAACTTACCAGAGTCATAATTCACAGATCTAGAAAAAATAATTCAATGCTTCATTTGGAACCAGAGAAGAGCCTGAATAGACAAAGCAATCTTAAGCAAAAAGGATAAATATGGAGGTGTCATATTACCAGAATTTAAACTGTAATACCAGGCTATAGTAACCAAACACCATGGTATTTATACAAAATTAGGGACATAGCCCAGTGGAACAGAGCAGAGAACTCAAATATAAAATATCTACCTACACCCAACTTATCTTTGACAAAGCAGACAACAATGTACACTGGGGAAAAGAAGCCCTATTCAATGAATGGTGCTGGGAAAATTGGATTGCCACATGCAGAAGAAAGAAACAGGACCCCTACCTCTCACCCCTCAAAAAATTAACTCAAGATTTATGAAAGATTCAGATTGAAGGCATGGAATCATAAAAGTTCTACAGGAAAATGTAGTAAAAACTCTTCTAGATATCAGCCTAGGCAAAGAATTTATGAACAAGACCCCAGTGGCAATCATGGCACAACAACAATTAATAAATGGGATTTTATTAAATTAAAAAATCTGTACAGCTAAGGAAACAATCCACAGAGCAAATAGACAACCTTCAGAATGGGCGAAAATATTCACAAGCTACACATACAATAAAGGGCTAATAACTAGAATTTACAAAGAGCTCAAACCAGCAAGAAAAATATAAAACCCTGTTAAAAAGTGGGCAAAAGTCATGAACAAAAGCTTCTCACAAGAAGAAAGACAAATGACCAATAAACATATGAAAAAACGCTCAACGTCACTAACCATCAGGGAAATGCAAATTAAAAGCACAATGTGATATCACCGAACCCCAGTGAGAATGGCATTTATAAAACCGCAAAAAAATGGATCCTGGAGTGGATGCAGAGAGATAGGAATGGTTATACACTCTTGGTAGTACTTCAAATTAGTACCACCTCTACAGAAAACAGTATGGAGATTCTTCAAAGAACTAAAAGTAGACCTACCACTTGATCCATCAATCCCACTACTGGGTATTAACCCAAAGGACAAGAAGTCACGCTATCAAAAAGACACCTGAACTTGAGTGTTTATTGCAGCACAATTCACAATTGCAAAGATGTGGAATCAACCCACATGCCCATCAATTCATGAGTGGGTTAATAAAATGTGGTATATATACACCATGGAGTACTACTTAGCCATTAAAGTAATACTTTTGCAACAATCTGGATGGAACTGGAGACCGTTTTCCTAAGTGAAGTATCTCAAGAATGAAAAGAAAAAAAAAACACATGCACTGCCTATTAAATTAGAACCAACTGATGAGCACACATCTGCACAGACGAAGTAATACACAGTGAAAAGCAATTTGGGGAAGGGGAGAACATGCGGAGGGGAATAAACCAACCTAACGGGTACAATGAAAACTAGTTTGGTATCAGGCACACCTATAGACAGGACTCAAGCATTGCAAAAATGATTCATGTAGCCTAAAACATGTATACCCCTTAATATTTTGAAATAAATAAAAACATTCCAATCATTCTTCTTTTCAGAAACATAAAAATAAGTTCTAAAATATTTTGAGTCCATAAATACCCAGACAGCTTTAAAAAAGAAGAAGAAAGAGGCATTATACTTTATGATTTGAAAACAAATCTAAAAAAATAAAAACAAGGTGCTACTGGCAAAAAGACAGATAAAAAGATGATAGAACAGAACAGAGATCTCAGAAATAAACCCTTGTGAATATGATCAAATTACATCCCACAAGATTGCCCTGAACACACAATGGAACAAATAGAGTCTCTTCAACAAATATTTTTGAAAACTTAATCTCTATATGAGAAAAAATGAAATTGGATCCCTCCCTTGTACTATATATAGAAAATATCTTAAATGCATTAAATGCTTAAAGATAAGAAATACAACTATGAAACTCTTAGAAGAAAATATAATGGAAACATGATGATATTGTCCTGGAACTGTTTTCTTGAACATGACATCAAATGTATAAGCAACAAAAATAAAGAACAGAAAAACTGGATTACATCAGACTTCAAAATTTCTGCACAAAGAAAACATTTAGTGGATTGAAAATTCCTCCTATAAAATGGGTAAAAATAGATGCAAATTACATATTTGATAAGAGTTAACATCCAGAATATATAAACAGTGACTACAATTCAAGAACTAAAAGTTAATAATTTGATTAAAAAACTGGCATTTCCGCAAAGAAGATATATAAATGGCCAAGAAGCATTTGAAAGGATCCTCAAAATTATTAATCTTTAGAGAAATGCAAAGCAAAATCAAAATGAGATATTACCTCACACCCATTAGAATGACAACCATCAAATAAATAAGTAAATCTGGTGAGAATGGAGAGGTTAAAACCCTTGTGTACTGTCGGGAAAAATGATGTAGCCACTATGAAAAATAGTATGGAAGTCCTGGGAACTAAAAATGGAATTATCATATTACCCAGCTGTCTCACTTCTGGTATTTATCCAAAGTATGCAAAACAGGAACTGGAAAAGATAGTTGCACATTCATGTTCATTGCAGCGTTATTCACAAAAGTTAAAAAGTAGAAGCTACCCAGATGTCCCTCAACTAATAAACACATAATATGATATATGCACACAATAAAATATTATTCAGCCTTAAAAAAGGAAATCTTGTCCATGCAATTATGAGAATAAACCTTGAGAATATTATGTTAACTGAAGTAAGCCAATAACAAAGTAACATATTGTATGATCCTAATTAAATGAGATGTCTGAAGTAGCCAAATTTATAGAAACAGGAAGTAGAATGGTGTTTGTCAAGGGGTGGAGAGAGGTTGAAATGGGCAGCTGTTACTTCACAGCTATTGAGTTTTAGTGTTTTAAGAGGTAAAAGTTTGAGAAGTCTTTTGCACGGCAAAGTGAATATACTCAATATTAGCGAACTGTACAATTAAAAAGATTTATGATGGTAAATTTTATACTAAATGTTTTCACCACAAATAATTTTTAAATAACTAAAAGAGATACAGTTACAAAACTTTCCAAAAATTACCTTCAAAGTACAAGTGCTACTCTCACACAAAGAAAATACAGATTCATCAATAAACACAAGGTGAAATTAAGACTCCATGACTTAAGTGATGACTTATTTCTGTGACTACTCACCTGGAAAGAACAAGACAACCATTAAAAAAAAGTCAAGAAAGAAATAAATATTCTGGATAAGCTATGAACAAAGTTGGGGTCATATTTATGGAGATGAATACACACACAGGCTCATGCACAGACATATATATACATATATACACATATATATATTTTATTGGTGATAGACACATGGCTGATTTATATTGTAATTAAACCCCATATTAACTTAAAGTATATAAAAGGTTTCAAATTCTTATTCAAAATAATAATACATAGGTAAAAATAAAATAAATAAACAATAAACTGATGTCAAGGAACCTATTCTAAAAAAGAAACACAATAATATGGAATTGGAAAACAGGAATAAGAGAAATGTTCAGCCATAAAATCCTGCATCCAACATTGATGAACCATTAAAAGAATTTTTCCAGATGACTACGATGTTCAACTGTCACTGTACACCCATGGAGAGCAGGTATTTTGCATCATTGGCATGTGGTATATATCCATAATTTTTTATAGAAAATGCATTACAATCATTAATAAAGAGCTCTAATTAGAAAATTTTAATAAATAAGCATTTAAATGCACTAAAGATAATTTTTATTATGTTATTAATGTACTGATGCTATTATTACACAAAAAGAAAAGGCCATAATCCAGCATTTAGAAGAAAAACCTTATATTTGTAAATAAAGATAAAATATGAATTTTGGAATATATGGTGAGAATCGCTGATATATAAAATAAGCATTTTGGAATAAATCATATTGTCATGTAGATATACGTGAAGGGAGCTGGGTGAAAATTCTACTGCTTCCTTTTCTCCCTGCAGTAAACTTAAACTTACAAATTAACATTTTATTAAATATGGGGTGCCTACTATTTATCTAATTCACCTCATATAACTTGTGAGAATTCTAACATATTATTCTGAACCTTTGAATCCAAAATTATAGAAAACTTTGAAATAAAACAAATCAGAAATTAAAATCATAGAAAGAGGAAATTCATCTTGGTGGATTGGCAGGATCCACTTTATATTCCCACGCAACAAAAATAATTTGGCAGCCATCCATAAAACAAGTACATTTATGTGAATTTGGGGAGCTAGATAGAAGGTTGTGAAACCGTAGTGGAACCCAAGACCCAGGAGAGCAATTTTGAGAAGGCAGGCTGTCCTCCATTTGGCTAACTCAAGGACCCACGGTCCTGACTCCAGACTAGAAAATGTCTCACCTCACTTGGTTCCACTGAGTCTCCAACTCTTTTCGGCCACAATCCGGGAGTGGTCCTGCTCATCCAGGGACTTGGATGGAGACACACCTATCTGCAGCCATGAGGGCAGACCTGAAGAACTTGTTCTTGCTGTGGTCCCTAAAGCAGTCCTGTGACTAAGTTGCAGCCCTTTCAGCTACAGTCCATGTCCAGTCCCTCCCATGCATATATACACACAGTGACCTGAAGGGAAACTTCTCAGGTACTCAAGGGAAGCAACACCCATCCACACAATTTGTACCAGGCCCACCATGTGCAGGCCAAACTGCAGAACCCTACCCTAGGTCCTGCCCTACAGATCAAAATCCTGAAGGCAATCCAGTTTTCCCAGAAAACAGAGATGATTGAAAACCACCCAATCCCCTCATAACAGGCCCACCAAAGGCACACTCCACTGCAGACCAAGGGGCAGCTTGTGACCTAGATACAACCGCCATTCGCCAAAAATCCAGAGGAGATTCTTTTAGCCCAAGTACCCAACAAGAAAAGGTCTTTACCTGCCAAAATCAGTTTCTAAAAACTGGAGAAGGTGTTTGATCCTTCAAATGCAGTTGAACTCACAGAAGCAAAGAGTACAACAGCAATTGCCAGGACCTGGAGGTTGGGAAAGTGGGGCGATGTTGTTCGAAGGTACTAACTTTTATTTATAAGATGAATAAGTCTTGGCTATGTAATGTACAGCATCATGACTACAGTTAATAATAATGTTGTATGCTTAAAATTTGCTAAGACAGTAGACCTTAAGTGTTCTCACTATAAATAAATGTTAAATATTTGAGATGATGGATGTCTTTATTACCTTGATTGTATTAATTATTTCACAACATATATATATATTATTACATTATACGCAACAGTTATACAATTTTTGTGAAATAAATTCTCATGTTATGCACACACATATATAGATATACACACATATGCACATATGATTGACACATTCCTGATAATACTACACAGAAGAAAATTATGAAATAAAAGTTATCAATATATTAGGAATCAGTTGGGAGGATAATATATGCTCAGCAATTCTATGCTCCACAACAGCATAGTATATTTCAGAATTCTATGATATGAATAGATAAAATAAATTATATTACAGGTGGTGAATTTAGGCATGTAGAAACCTTTAAATTTCTAACCTTATTTCATACTAGAAGAAACAATATTTAGAACTGAAATAACATTAGATTTTCTTATGTTTAGGAAGATGCTATGTGTTTTTATAAAATTAGTGAGTCTGAATTTCTGTAGGGTCACCTCTGAAACCTCCATAGAATTGGAAATCATAAAGCAGAAAACATGAAACATCTGTCTCTAGTGTTTCTAGGGATTTTTGAAGGAAATCCCAATATCTCCACTATTCCCCTCACACATTTCAGACATTAGGCAAAAAAGGAATTTAACAAATGGAGCTTGGCACGGTGGCTCACCCTATAATCCCAGCACTTTGTGAGGCCAAGGCAGGAAAATCACTTGAGGCCAAGATTTGAAACCAGCCTCAGCAACATAATGAGAACTTATTTCTAAAACGATAACAGTAATAATAATGATAATAATAAAATTAGATGGTCATTGTGATGCGTGCCTGTAGTCCTAGCTACTTGGGAGGCTGAGGTGGGAGGATCACTTGAGCCCAGAAGCTTGAAGTTGCAGTGCGCTCTGATCAGCCACTGCACTCCAGCTGGAGCAACAGAGGAAGAACCTGTCTCAAAAAACATGGTTGAACATAGAGCTCTTCAAAAATATGTACAGATATTCCTGTATCCCCCAAATCAATGGATATGCTGTCAGATAATGTAATGCCTTGTAAGCCATGAAAAGATCCTTGGCTCTCACTGAATGCTCAGGAAGATCACTGCAGGGGTGTAGAGTCCTTAGAGGATTTTAGAGCACGGGATAGAAGTCCCTCCAGGAGAGAAAGAAACATGCTCAGAATTCTCAAAAAACGTTTCTAATAAAGCAGAGCTTCCCAAACCACCTTTTAAAGTCTTGCTTCTGCCTTGACCTTTGGAGCTCTCAGTTGTGTTGTCTGCTTCATTCACTGTCACCTACCTGTGTGTTTGGCTG